>CAUYRT010073721.1:0-10659 GCA_963574885.1 Lepilemur ruficaudatus | reverse complement strand
TATTCACTGGTGCTGGGAAAATTGGATAGCCACATGTATTAAAAGAAGACTGAAAAAGGATCCCCACCTCTCACCTCTCACAAAAATCAACTCACGATGGATAACAGACTTAAACCTAAGGCATGAAACTATAAGAATTCTAGAAGAAAATGTTGGAAAAACTCTTATAGACATATGCCTAGACAAAGAATTAATGAAGAAGACCCCAAAAGCAACCACAGCAACAACAAAAATGAATAAATGTGACTTGATCAAATTAAAAAGTTTCTGCACAGCCAAAGAAACTATTATTGGAGCAAACAGACTACCTACACAATGGGAGAAAATATTTGCATGTTATACATTCAATAAAAAGCTGATAACTAGAATCTGTATACTTATACAACTCAGAAAAGTCAGCAAGAAAAAATCAAACCACACCATTATAAAGTGGGCAAAGAACATGAACAGAAGTTTTTCAAAAGAAGATAGACTAATGGCCAAGAAACACATGAAAAAACGTTCAACATTTCTAATCATCAGGGAAATGCAAATCAAAACCACAATAAGGTATCAATCACTTACCTCCAGTGAGAATGGCTTTTATCAAAAAGTCCCAAAACAACAAATGTTGGCATGGATACAGAGTGATAGGAATACTCATGCATTGCTGGTGGGACTGCAAACTAGTGCAACCTCTATGGAAAGGAGTATGGAGATACCTCAAAGAACTAAAAGTGTAAGTACCATTTGATCCAGCAATCCCAATACTGGTATCTACCAAAAGGAGAAAAAGGTATTCTATAATAAAGACATCTGCACTCAAATGTTTATAGTGGCACACTTTACAACTGCAAAGATGTGGAAACAACCCAAGTGTCCATCAGGATATGAGTGGATTAATAAAATGTAGTATATGTATACCATGGAGTACTACTCAGCCATAAAACAAAAACGACAAACTACCTACTGTATTATCCTGGATGGTGCTAGAGCCCATTCTTCTAAGTATCACAAGAATGGAAAAACAAACACCACATGTACTCACCAATAAATTGGTACTAATCGATCCACACTAACGTGCACATATAAGAAGTAACATTCATAGGGTGTTGGGCAGGTAGTAGTAGGGAGGAGGGGATGGGTAAATTCACACCTAATAGATGAGGTGTGTGCTCTCTGGGGGATGGGCATGCTTGTACCTCTGACTTAGGTGATGCAAAGACAATTTATGTAACCAAAGTATTTGTACCCCCGCAATACTCTGAAATAAAAAAATAAAATAAATAAATGAGTGTAAATTTATCAAGTATTACCCAATTTCTTTTTCTAAATTTCTCAGTTATCTCAATGACTGGTTTCCAACTGCAGAACATCTCAGAGACATTTTCTTGCCTCAGAATTTTCTTCATTAACTCTCAATTTGAGAAATGCAAATGTATTTTAAATGAACTTTAAACATTGTTTTGTATAGTGCTTTTTTGTGTAGGATTTTTTGTAGAGAAAACTTTTCTACTAGAAGAAGACAAATCCTGAACAGTTGTTTACCAGTTTTGTTTGAATAATCCAACAGAAACAATATAATGAGATAAAAGAGATGATCCTACTTTCATGTTCTCCTTAAGCCATCCTCCACCACCCCTTGCCTAATCATAAAGTATCATATATTTTAAATTCAGGATCATTTCTTTTAATAATTAACTAACCCAAATTCATTATTTTATCTATAAAAGCACTGTGGCCTGAAAGGGAAATCAACCTACAAAGTAATACAGAGTTGGGACCAGAACCCAGGTCTTCTGATTTCCAGCCTAGAAAATGTGAACTGCAAGAATGACTCTGGTATGTTATGTCTGATACATGGCTAGGCTGTCTAGACTAGAGCAGATTTGGTTATTCAACACCCTCCACTCACCCTTATCTCACTCAGAAACACACACACACACACTGCTCAGCTACATCAATATTCCAGTATTTTTTGTCACTATATTATTGTCATCTCAACATGTACAAAGTACTTAAAGAACAATGTCTAATTCAATCATTAGAAAAAATCCTATTGACACAGGTTTTTCAAAGTAGAAATAGCTAAAAAGTAATAAAACAAACTGAAGCCCAGAAGATGTAATGGTAACAAAGAATCAAGCTCCTACTTGAAATCATTCAAGGTTTTGGATTAAGTACATGACAAGATAGGCAAAAATGAAGCATATTATTCCCTTTCTCAAAAGCTGTCTTAGCCTAGCCATGTCTTAGCCTGGCAGTCAAACTGCCAGGTACTACACAATGTAGTACCAATCCACATTTCTAATCTCATTTCCTATACTCTTGAATGAAGTATTATATTCTTTGGGCACCCTTTATATGCTGTGAATGTGTTAAGTTACAAATTAATGGGATTTGCCTCATTGAAATCATAGGGTATTTAAAAATATAGAATATATCAACACCATGATGACCACAACAGTGACAGGAACAAAACACAAACTCAAGAATACTTGCTGACAGGACTGACCTCAACAAGCATAGACCATAATTACAAGTACCATTGGTAAGAAAGGAAAATATTGGGAAAAGTTGCAATAAAATTAGTATACCTGAATCCCTTGGTAACTTAAACATGATGATCCACTGTGATAATCAGGAAGATTAGTAAAAAGAAGCTAGTTCAGCTTAGATATAAAAAGCTAAAGACACTTAGGCAAGCTCTCTTGTAAAGAAATGAGAAAAGTAGGGCTCTAGTCGCAACATTATAAAAATAGAAAACATAATTAGAAATCAGCATGACTGCATATAATAAAATTAAATAAATAATCCTGACAGAACACAGAATTGGTACGTAAGCTAAGTCCAGATTTTAGAGAGAAGGTAGACGGAAGTGGGGAGAAAAGAAGACGGGAAGGTCAGGAAGTGGAGAAAGAAACAAGAAAAATATCAGGGAATGGAGATTTACTCCTCCTTAGTGAGTCTTTGAAGATGAAAAATGTTACACCTTTGAAATGATCAGCATAAGATATGATAATAAGGCTCCTATAACCTACTGACCTTTAGATGTCATAAAATGCCAGAAAATGGATTTGTTTTTCCATTGCAACTTATACATTATCATAAATTTTCTGGCTGTTTGGAATCCTTAATGAAACTCCAAACATCGAGTTAATAAGTTTCAAATATCACAATTTTGCTAGCAAATGAAAAACAACTGTACACAAAGATATGACTCAAGAAATTAAAAAAAAAAAAAACCCAAGAAATTGGTAACGTGGTTGTGGCCAATCTACGAGCAAGAAATAAAAATATATAGAGGTTTGATAAGAAGGCTGAAAAGAAAAATCTGTTGACCCACAGAAAGGTTAGACTCTTACTGGTGATACTCAATTTTGGGCATGAGAGTGTATAACCCAGCAAATCCCAAAGTTAGGTAAGCAGAGTTGTTAGTTTCCTCAGGTTCCTCAGGTTGCTCATAAGTCCCTTCTAAAAACATGTAAATAAGAAAGAGGCAGGGTAGGGGAAATCTATGATCAAATAAGATGGTACAACAATGGGTTAAACAAAGTTTAAAATGTTTGGGTTTTTTTGCTAGAATTCTTACATGTTAGTGTACACTGAGAATCTCCAAAGAAAGAGCAATTATTCTGTGTTTCTAAAATCATATTTGACCACAGAATTCTTTTAAAGATCATCTCATCAGAACAAACTTAGGGGATAATGAAAGAAAAAACAATAGGTCAAATGGTTGCCTTTGTTCTTAAACATTCCTAAGGAGTGAGAAAAACCATGTACTGTATTCTACGAAATCTAAGATGACACTAATTATAAGACGAAGCATTAATTTTACATACCATGAAGAAAAGAGGCTGTCGATTAAATTACAGCATGTCATTAATGTGTCTCAATTTCAATCAATGACTTCAGGAGTAATATTTAAGAGGAATGACTTAAAGATGTGTAATTCACTTATTACACTACAGATTATCTATTTTATAACTAAATCAAACGCTTTCCCTGAATTTTCCTTTCACATAATACCTGAATCTGGCAGTAGACAGCACAATAAAGTGCTGTCATAGATTGCCTAAGGTGTTGATTATACAGATATTGTTGAGGACTTTGAATAAGTTATTAACTCACCGGCTTCAAGTTCCACATTTGATTATGGGTAAATAATTGCCATCTCAGAGAGATGCTGGGAGGATTTGAAGAAATAATATATGTAAAGTGCCTGAAATCTGGTAGGCATTTAATATGTGAGTTCTTTTCTCTTCTTATTTTCCACAGTAATTCACCCTAGCATTTTATCATCTTGCCAGAACACACTTGCTCTCTTCGGCCAAAATATCTTCCTGGTCTTGATTTTCTCTTGTTTATTCTTCTGCAAACATGAAGAATACCTAATCAATCCCCACTTGGAAAATCCTGTATATAAATGAAATACTTTCTTTCAAACAAATATGAACCCAAGAAAGAAACAAACTCTTTCAAAAACATGTCATTTTTAATGAATTTATTAAGGTCAAATTAATTCAATGCAAAGGAATCTAAGCAAGCCATTTAATTTTGTTTTCATTAAATAAAACACATAGTGTTTAGTTGGAAAGTGAGCTCTTATTTCATGAATCAATATACTATTATTTATGAACTAGTTTCCATGGAACATAAAAGATTCTTCTCATAAACTGATAAACTAGCAAGATAAAAAAGGAATTGTATTGAATATTTTTTAAGAGAAAAAATACATCAAGCAAGGGAGAAATTAAACATAAATGACAAAGGGTTCATAACAGGGCTTTAAAAAAATCAACATGGTAACTATTGGTCTATTCAACAGATTTTAAGAAATGCATAAAGCAAAACAAAAACCTAAATACCAAAGAACAATTAAGCAAGTTTCCAAAAGACAAAATACTTTGGTGGGATGTCAATCAGTAACACTGAGCTGACAACTGTGCCTTAATTAATTTTGAAACTGTTTCCAATTAGTTAGTATAGAACACTAGAGGCTTCATGCTGTCTATGACTCAGGGCACTGACTCATCCACCAAAACTTTTCTTACACAAGAAATATCCAAGCACCCGCCAGGATGCAAGATCAAAAGGAAAAGAAGGTTCACCAACCTTCTTAGTTAAAGCCCTGTGATAAATTTAGATGACCGGAAGGATATGGAACAACTTTCCAGAAAGGTTTAATAGTCAGAAATAACTTGAAAAGTTTGATTTGTTAACAAAACAATAAAAATGCATTACTTTAAAATCAGTTTTTCAAATACCAAAAATATTTGAAAAACATATTTTTCAAATATAAAAAATGCTACTTGTTTTTTAAACATATAGAGGATATAAATAATACAACCAACATTAAAGTATGTTCAATTATCTTACCTAGTCAGCATATTTAAATATCCCATATTACCTAACTCCTTAAAATAGCAGTGGAAAGAAAAATTCAGACATAAACAAAAGCCTAAAATCACCTTACATTTATCCCATAAAAACTTTATCAGATTTAGTTTATCCTTAGTGTGATCCAAGATTACTGACTTTTGTATAATTAATCTAAATGCTTTAAATGATTACTTTAAAAAATTATAAAATATAATGTAAAAAAAGGACAATAACTAGGTTTCCTTGCCTTTAATATAAAGTTTACCTCTACCTAACTCAGTTTATTCAAAAAGTTTGCCTCTCCCTAACTCAAATAATCACTCTGTGATTATTAAATCACAGAGTTATAATATAAGCAATTATTTTTTAAATGGTTTTGAAATGTTCTTGGGTTAGGAGAATGGATAGAAGACCACAGAAAAGAACAAAAAAAGACTTCTCCCTGTAGGGAAACAAAGAACCTTTTTTCAGAAAATAGAATGTATGAGGGTGTGTTCCACAGACCACAACCAGTTTCAATATCTTGGAAGAGTCTAGAGACCCAGTGAGAGAAGTCAAGGTTAGTATCAAGTCAGTGCTCAAACAACTCACCAATAAGAGATCCATTACGTTATAGACGTCTACATGTAATTTTCAATGCCTTAATATTAAAAAAAATTGTTGAGATAATTTACAAAGATAAATTAGCACAGAACATAAAAAAGTAAAGATATAGAGATGGGAGAGAAATGAAGGTGGTGATAAAGATAGGAGAAATTTTAAAAATATAATTAGTTGGCCACACAGGGTGACAAACTTTGTAACCTTGAACCAACCATGCCCAGTTTGTCCATAACCTTGGGAAGGAGGAGGCCCCAGCACTGATGAATGCTGCTATGACTTATTCAAAGCCTCAATCGGCCATATTTTGGTACTATGCCAAAGTTGAGCTAGTTCCTCCAACCCCTGATGAGAGCCTGACAGCCATACAGAGCCTGAAAAAAATAGTCAATAGTGCTCAAACCAGTAGCTTCAAACAGCCCATAGTTAAGGAAGCTGTGCTGAATGGTTTAATGACCACTGAGGTACAGATGTGGTTTTATATTGGAGTGATCACAGGTAAGCATGGCATCATTGTCTATAATGTTTGCCAACTAATCTTTAACATATGAATATATTTTATTATTTGAATATTCTTGGACCATGTATGAACAGACTGCTCTCTGAATAAAATGTGTCCAAAACAAATATTATTAAAATCAATTATATGACTATTACTCAAAACATAGGACATAAAATGCTACATCCTTTGATAAAAGCAGGCCACAAAACTTATCTCTGTGTTTCCCAGAAGCCACTGCAAAAAGAGAAACACGAACAACAGCATCATTCACTATATCCACAAAAATTAAACACACACAGGCAGATTTGTACAAACCGTACTCATTCAAAATAAGCTTTCCTAACTACTGCACATTGAAAAAAAAATTCCTATCAATCCTCACAAACTAATAAGACAGTAAATTACCACTTCCTTCTGCATCCCTAGAGTAAACACAATAATGAGTTTCAAAGTTACTTTATTTTTAGTATCCCTCAATATAAGCTATGGAATAGCAGTGAAGCATGATTCAATAAAAGCAATTCCAGGAGCATGAAAATGATACAGTCCAAGTTCACTGCAGTCCTTCATAAATTTTATTTCCCCCAAACTTTTTATAGATATTAAGTAGCAGAGAGTTCAAAGTCATAATCTAAGACAACCTGGAATATAGCTAGTTATATTGTACATATATAGCTAGTTTATGTTTTAGTATCTTGATAGTAAGTTAAGCAGGAATGTTGTTGATATATACACATATGAAACCTAATGAGCCTAATGAGAATACCTGCCTGAATTAATTAAACAAGTGTTTATTGAGTCCTATTACATAAAAGATAAGATAGTACTTACTGGGGATACAATGGTGAACTTGTCTCCCAGACTCTGAGAGTTTAGAGTCTATTGGGGACCATATGCAACCAAATAAATAATTACAGCAATGATAAGGACAATCATAGAGTATAAATGCCTGCTAGGGAAAAACCTAACCTGGAAATGAAATATCAAGAAAGGATTTCCAAAGAAACCAATGTCTTAACTGAGGCCTGAAGCAGGAGTTAACTCAGAAATTCCAGTCAAAAGTCAGTACAGATTCTACTGAGTCTCCTCTAGGTTCACATTTTCCTTAATTCAGTCATTAAATGAGAGAGCTTTACTCAAGGATCAGAACATCCTTTCATCTATTCAATGAAAAGGTTAAATTCATCTAGGTTCCTGGCTTCAGTTTTTACATACATGCTGATAATTCAGTTATATGACAAATATTATTAATGTGCCATTATTCCCAAAGTGTTGCCTGACTTTCCTGTCCCTAAGCCATCAAAAGAACATCTGGCTTTGTGCTACCTGTTTCTTTCCCTACCTTGCACTGCAAGGAAGGCCCCATGTTGTCCAAACAGGAACAAACAGTCACATCAACTTAAATAACAATAAGCAAAGAACAAAAGATGAATGATGAATTAGAATAAAAGCTAGCCTACATCAGAGTAGAAGGGTAGTTTCTTCGGGAGTTTTGGAAAAAAGGATGGAAAAGCAGCTGCATTTGATGAAGACAGTGGATGAGAAAGGGAAAAAGAATAATATTAGAAAGCACTGAAGGGAATTAAGAGTCCCCTTCACAGTTTTGAGAAATGCATAAAGGACTGGCATTATTTTTAAATAATTACTGTTTTAATGGACCATGTTCTTTTGCCCATAAAGACTATATCAGCTGAGTTATGACTTAATAAGAATTAAATCTGACAAATTTTTATCTATGCTCAGCCCTCTTCTCTGAGCTCCCAAATAGCATATGTTTTACTTATCCGTGGTTTCACAAAATTTGCTCTAAAAAAAATATGAAATATAATCCCAAGCAAAAAACCGTGCATTTGAAGGAATGAGGATGTACCTTCACAATAAAAATAAAACAAAGTGTCAAAATGTTCAGCAATGTCAACTGTCAAACCTAGTACTTAAGGAAATCAGACATTTCATACTTAATGACTTAATAGCCCACATTCCCTGCTCAAAACTTCTCAATGAATTCCCATGTCTAGCATTTTCTGATCTCTCTATCTTTGTGTTTTTCCATCTTTTCCTTACTGTCTACACTTAGCCACAGTAGCATTCTTTTGTGTTAAATAACAACTGTAAGAGACCATTGTTTTACACTAAGCTCCTGCACTAGGCCCCACCAATCCAGACTAAAAACCAAAATGGAGTCACTCAGACTAAAGTTCCAGGTCACCAACTGAAACCAAGTTAACTGAATTTCCGAGAAATCAGGAGAGACAATAGCCAATTTCCAAAGTAGGCCTGTTTCAGTCAGCATGACAAAAATTCCCTCTGCCTTCAAACCTCACCCAAAAAAAAGCAACCTGATGGTAATCAATCAGTTACTTTTCTATTGTTTTGTTTTCCTCTTCCTGCCTTACATGGAAAGTAACTTTGAAATGACCAGTCTACTTTTTATTCTTTGTTTCTGTTTTCTTCAGCTCTTTTCTGTCTGTAAAACCAATCTTCTCTGCTCAGTTAATTGTAACATGTATTCTATTTTATGGAATGAAGTGTTGCCCAACTCTAGAATTGCAAATAAAGCAAATTAAGATCTTTATACTAAGTTTGTAGTAATTTTGTCTCTTGACATTTGAATTCTCTAAAAGTGCTCTGCTTGAATTCTCACCTAAAGTACTCTGCTTCACCCCACAACGGAGCAATTCACATGCTGCTCTGTTAGGAATGTTCTTTCCTGTTTTTTGGATCTAGGCTCACAAGCATTTCCCAAACCCTCATACTAAATCAGAAACCTGTTAGCCACTCCCAAAGTAGTGCACACCTTTCCTTTAGGGCAGTCATCACAGTTAAAACCTTGCTTTTATTTGTGTATATAATACTTCTCTGTGCTGCATAATAAGTTACCTTAAAAGACTTAAAACAACAAACATTTATTATCTCAAAGTTTCTATGGATTACAATTCAGAAGCAGCCTTAACCAGGTGGTTCTAACTTGGGGTCTCCCACAAGGTTGCAGTCAGGACTGGGCTGCATTCATCTAAAGGCCTGTTTGAAGCTGGAGGATCTGCCTCCAGGATGGCTCACCCACCAGGTACTGATTTTTCGTAGAGGCCTCAATTCCACTCTATGTAGGTCTTTCCATGAGCTGCTTAAGCATCCTAATGACATGGTGGCTAGAGCCTCCAGAGCAAGGAATCCAAGAGACAGCATAAAAGAAGCCATAATTTCCTTCATTACTGAGCCTCAGGAGTCACACATCATCATTTCAGAAGATACTGCATCATTTCTGCAGTACACTGGTCAACCCAATTCAGTGCAGAAGGGAACTGCATAACAGCATGAATACCAGGCAATGAGGATCAATGGAAGCCTTCTTGTAGATTGGCTACCATAGTGGGCTAAGATATCTCCCTCCCACCCCCAACAATAGATCTTCCCCAATAGATTATATGCCAGGACCAAGACTAAAGTGACTACAGAAAGCCTGAAATGGCCTTGAAGCCTTATACTTAATAATATGAGTCACAACTCCCAACCCCAAGGGACTTTATTTCCTGCCATTTGAGTTAAAAACATCCTTTAAAGCATTCTACAATTGCCTTGAACCATTCAACCACCATTTCCAAGAGAAATTTTTTAATTAATTTCTCTAAATATTCCAAGAAACAAAAATTTACAAAATTACTGTACCTTAAGATCTTACCTTGTCTTTTTCTTTAAAAGAATCAGATTATTCTTAAGCAATACCCCCAATTACGATTTTGTTCTTTATTACGTTTTAACAAATATCACCAATTAAGATTTTTTATTCTGTATGACTTAGAAACTATAATTAAATTCCTTATGCATCATTATTCTAATGGGTTTGAGGACTTCCAAATCTAAGGATATAAAAACTGAAAGCCGGCCGGGCGCGGTGGCTCATGCCTGTAATCCTAGCACTCTGGGAGGCCGAGGCGGGTGGATCTCTCAAGGTCAGGAGTTCGAAACCAGCCTGAGCAAGAGCGAGACCCCATCTCTACTATAAATAGAAAGAAATTAATTGGCCAATTAAAAATACATGTAAAAAAAATTAGCCGGGCATGGTGGCGCGTGCCTGTAGTCCCAGCTACTCAGGAGGCTGAGGCAGAAGGATCGCTTGAGCCCAGGAGTTTGAGGTTGCTGTGAGCTAGGCTGATGCCATGGCACTCTACAGCCCGGGCAACAGAGTGAGACTCTGT
>CAUYRT010073718.1:0-59074 GCA_963574885.1 Lepilemur ruficaudatus | reverse complement strand
GGCTAGAGTTCCGTGGCATCAGCCTAGCTCACAGCAACCTCAGACTCCTGGGCTCAAGCAATCCTTCTGCCTCAGCCTCCCGAGTAGCTGGGACTACAGGCATGCACCACCATGCCCGGCTAATTTTTTACATATATTTTTAGTTGGCCAATTAATTTCCTTCTATTTTTAGTAGAGACGGGGTCTCGCTCTTGCTCAGGCTGGTTTCAAACTCCTGACCTTGAGAGATCCACCCGCCTCGGCCTCCCAAAGTGCTAGGATTACAGGCGTGAGCCACCGCGCCCAGCCTAGAACGATTTCTTGTGCCCAAGCACAAGAGGGAAATTTCCTCACATGCCCATAAAAAAGTGATATGACGATTTGAACACTGTAAACTCCAGGTAGAATTTTAGTTAATATGTTTCACATTCCCATTTGTATACAGGAAAAGACAACCCACAAACCCCTCACGTAGAAATAGTAGATTGTTGTAAACTGTCTCGTCCACAAACCATCTCCCTCCCATGAACTCAGAGCACCCAAGCACACACAAAGTGGTGTTGCCACTGCTCCCACGGGGGAAAAAAACCTGAAGAAATGTGGAGATTTTAAAGTATTAACAAGCTTAGAACTTAAAGGGAGGGAAAAGTGTGAAAATGTGAAAATCAGGAGTGGAATGATGTGCCCCCTGGCCCCAGCCTCCCAGGTGGGACGAGCTCCTCTCTATTGATCCCTGGTGTTTACTCAAAAAATAAGTAAATAAATAACAAGGAGGGAGGATGGCAAAGAAGGAACTCTTTTTCCTCATAATGCACTTGGGGCCCCTCTCAAACTAAAAATGTAGCTCCTATACATTTAAGATAAAGAAAAAATGTGTGATTTATTCTGAAAATTGTACCTATGGGAAAACACATTTAAAATTCAAAACCAGAAAGCAATCAACCTGTCTGGGAATCTCCTGAGCAGTGACACGAGCACTTAGGAAGCACTCGGTGTGCATTGTCTCACTGGCACCACCGCCCCCCACAGCTCCATGTTAGCTTGGCTCGTATTTCCATATTGCAGCAGGAAACCTGAGGCTGAGAGAGTCTGAGAACCTGGTGTACTTGGGAAATAGGATGTGATCCAAACATCAACTCTGCAGCCTGGGCTCTCATTTACTCCATCATGTAATTTACCTTGTCACTATATCCATCACCACTGCCATCTTCCCCTCATGACTACAGATGATCAGTTTCTTTTCTTTTTGAAGTGACTTATTTTGATCTCTCATTTTCTTGAGGTTAGAAAGATGCAAGCTCTCAGCGTAAGGCTAGACCATCAATTCCTTGAAGCCAAATGACTATAATGTACATGTCTCTGCTTCCCAAACCACACCTATCAAAGTAGCCTACAGGTGGTAGGGGGGTTATTGATTTTATTTAATTTGATTTGACCTGATTTGATATACAATGTGGCTTGAGGTGTTGAGATGACTTAAGCCTTTCCATTTGTATAATTTGGCAAAACAATGGCAGGCAAGCTTGAAAACGGAGCTAATAGCTGATGTCCAAACCAGAAATTGCACCCTTCTTAAGCCCAGAATGATTTATGCTTTAATATCTAGAAGTTCTGATGAAAGTAGACAACACTAAAAAAGAATGCAATTTTATTGACTCATAAAGCGTGAAGCATTTTAAATGTTCTCACCACGGAAGTGTGTGAGGTGATGGATATGTTATTTATCTTGATTTAATCATTACACAATGTAACCATATATCAAAACATCACATTGTACCCCAAAAATATACATAATCGTCATCATTTGTCAATTAAAACTAAAATTTTTTAAGAAAAGAATTTTTGAGGAAATCACACAAGCAGTGAGATACCTCCTCTCTATAAAGGTTCTTGGTGTGAAACCTCTAGGTTACACCTGAGATATGTTCTAAATTGGGGCTAAGACCAAAGACAGAAGAGAGGCAGCATTCAGATGACTGCAAGCATGATGTCTAGTAGTAGTGTGATATGGCTGCTAAAAACAAAAACGGAACACCTCATCCAATCTTAGGCTACATTATAAAAACATAACATTTGGACTAGGGAAGGGGCTACAGAGTATCACAGTACTAGCCAGACCACACAAAACATCGTCATGTTTAATTTGGGGAGTTAGCTTTGAAGAAAGAGCTACAGTTTCTCCAGAGCTGAGACGGAGTGTGGCAAATTGCATTATTCCCAATTGTTTACTACCACTTCCTGAGAGGGGATTACATATCCCTACTGCGCTGACATCAGGCTTGGCAGTGTGCCTGTGCTTACCAACAACATGTGAGCAGAAGCGATGCAGACCAGCTCTGAGCAGAAGCTTAAACAGCCATTGCATGGCTCCTCCACAACTCCTTGTGCTTGGCCTCCCTGCAACAATGTCCCAAAGGGGCCATCCTTCAGCCTGGGTCCCATGATGAAGAGTAAGAAACCAACCTGTACAAATGAAAGTCACTGAGATTCGGGGGTTGTTTGCTAATGCAGGTACGGAAAGCTGACCTGCAACAGGGACATGAAAAAAGCATGAAGTTGGAGAAGATTAAAAGATTCTCAAGAGCCTCCATAGGTTTTGGTACAGACATAGGTATTCACTAAATACCTATTCAAGTGGCACAAGCCCCTCTATTTGGGGTCCTTTAACAAAGTTCTATTACCTCGGTTGTCATATTGTCAAGAGTCCAGACGTTTCATAGAAATCAGAAAGGCAGTAAGAACCTTTTTCTCCACTGTAAACTCAAGAGGTGAAATTATTGCATTCTCTCACGTAAGAAAGTAAAAAAAAAAAAAATTCTTATCATTAACTAAAACACTCCTAAACCTGCTCGTAGACATTCATTACTTTAGCTGGCGCAAAACATTTTGAACTACCTTCCTACAGTCTTGTAATTTCTTATACGATTAGTCCAGAAACTTTGCAATCCCTGACTCCTTTATGGCTAAAGACCTAGGTTCTTCCTCGTCACGCAGGTTCTCCAAACAAAATGCACCTGTGTGACGCGGGACTCAGACATGAGCCATGTGGGAGGGGTGCGAAGGCAGACACCTGGCAGAAGTACATCGGCCCTATACACACACACATATACAGCAGTTCTGTCCGGAAAGTACCCAGCCATTGTTAATGTAACAAGAACCGCATGCGCGACATCCCTGGAACCTGGCAGCCAAGGCGAGTGGACTGGAACGCGCATGCGTGGACAGTGCCGCCTTCCCTGTGCGAGTGGGCGGGGCGCTGGACACCCGTGAATGAGCACGTGCGCTCTGTGGCTGTCACGTTCAAAATGACTGAGTAGAGCAACCAATCTGCATCAAATTTTGCGTTAAGCTTGAACAGTTTTCCTCAGAAACCATTCGGATGATTCAGAAGGCTTTCAGGGACGACGCAATGAGCGCGGTGCAAATAAAAGCGTGGCACAAAGGCGTCAGAGATGGTCGAGGATCTTTTGAAAGTGATCCACGTTCTGGAAGGCCTGCAACAAGCAGAACACCTGAGAATGCTGAACGGGTGCGGGTTAGGGCAAGAGACGCTGGGAGAACTGTGTAAGGACCCAGCGTGCCCACTTTGAAGGGGACTGAGGCGTCCTTGTGCTATGTGCAATGTTTCTTGTACCTTATACAACAAATGTCTCTATTTTTCATGTTACATGGCTGGATAGTTTCCAGACAGCCCTCGTGTGTGTGTGTGTGTGTGTGTGTATATATACTTACCTCTGCTCTACAGGTACTTTAATGAGGCAAAACTTGATTGTAACACACACACAGACTGATCGTGCCCCCGTCCTTTTCTCATAACATTTCCACTTTCTGCCTCTCTTGCCCATGGCAGGAAAGCTCCCCTGCTCCCCTCAGGAATCCTGATGCTATGTAACTTCTAAAAGTTCTGCTTAGATCCTGCGTCCACAGGACCTCTAATCACTCCAACCTTTAATAATCTATATTCTGACCCTTCTACAGTGCTATTTGCCATTTAATTACTTCCTAGGGATTTGATGTGTTAGTTTTGACTGCTTCCAACTAAAATACTCTGAGAGTACGTGTTTGCTTTTCTGTTGATTGCTGGCAAGAGCCACGTGATGAGGTCTTCACAGCCAGCTTGCCGGTCTGCCAATTTGCAATAGTTGCCCATGGATAAAAATTCAAGGAGTAAAAAGAATTTATTAAACTCAAAAAATTTGGCATGTTTTAGACTGTGCATGGTAATAGATTATACTCATTTTTCTTCTTTTCTCTCTTTTTATATAACTTTCTCTTTTATCTCTACTGCTGTTACTTACTAATAATATTTTCTAATGTAAACTTTTAAAATAGGATAGGGTTTAAAGAGAACTAAATATGTTAAAATATAACAATTTAATAAAATGTGTGATGAAATATTATGTAATTGGCAAAAATTATTCATAAAGTTTATAATAATTTAGAAAATAAGTTATAATGTCAAATGGAAAAAACAAGAAATGGCCTATGTCTTATATAATCACACCTCTAATAGTGTTAACATTAGCTACCCTTTTAACATTAGTTAAAATATAATAACGTAATATTAGTTAAAACATACTAACATAACTTTCACACATAAGCTCATTTAATTCTTCCAGCCATGATACAGTATCAGTATTTTTATCTTTGTTTCATGTAAGAAAAAAGAGACTCAGCAAAATAGGTACTTACCCAGGTTCACACAGCTGCTAGGTGGGAGAATAGGTACTTTAGATGAGCTTTGCCTGATTCCAAAGATACGACAGTCTTGACTACTATGTTCTACATATACATGGCAAACAACAAACACTGAAAGAAGAGACACAGACATTAATAAAGACTTTCTTTGGTTAATGGAATTATGGGAATTCTTTTCTTTTTTCCTATTTGTCTCTATTTTTCAAATTTTTCATAATATGCATAAATAAAGAACTGTGATTTTAAAAAGTCAACAAATGGGAATTCCAGTATGATTCCCCAAAACTGGAGTTAAAGGCAAGGTTGGCTGATCAAATGCTCCTGGGAGCTGTGAGATACGACCTGACCCTCACATACACAGATGTAAACAAAACTTACTGTAGGAAGTCAAGAGATTAAATGAAAAGGCATTACATAAACCAGTTGTTTCCTTCCTCTCTTCCCCTACCCCACCCCCATGGCCCATCCCACTGCCTGGATCTCTGCCCTTGTTCTTCTTAAATTTCTTTCCTGAGAAATTCAACAGAAAGGAAAGGAAGGGTACATCTGATCACAATAGCTCCCCTTCACCAGATGAATGTACGTCTATATCCTGCCAAGTGGCAGCCCTGTAGGGATCTGTTTTGTTTTTTCCAATGTTATACTTTTCTCACCTTTCACATACATTTCTTAACATGTTGTATTTCTACTTTTTAGTAGAAACAGAAAATTCATAAATGCCTACTGTGTGTCCATCATCCAACCCTGTAGAGATGTCTGAGAAAAAAATCCAAGGTAGGAACCTGAGAATAATGCCTCTTTAAACAGGGCCACACACCTGTAATCCCAGCATGTTGGGAGGCCAAGGTGGGAGGATCATTTGAGGCCAGGAGTTTGAGACCTGCCTGGGCAATGAAGCAAGACCCCCTCTCTACAAAAAATAAAAATAAAATTAGGCGGCATGGTGGTATACACCTGTAGTCCCAGCTACTTGGGAGACTGAGGCAGAAGGATCACTTGAGCCCAAGAGTTCAAGGTTACAATGAGCTATGGATCTTGCCACTGCACTCCAGCCTGGGTGACAGAGCAAAACCCTGTCTCAAAAAGCAAACAAACAAACTCTAAACTTGGATTTAGATTAGAGCTTGGAGTCCTCAGAGTCATCAGATCACTGTTCCCAGCCTAATCCTGTTTTACCCTACAAGAAAAGTTCTCTCAACTCTCTTATAGAAAGTAAGGAAATACAGCTTTGTCTGAACACCTTTGACAGAGGCATGTGGCTGCCTCTGTCGAGACGAGTTGCCAAGGATCACAGGGCTCTCCCTTCAGCAAAGCTGCCTGGCTTCTGCCTCCCAGGGCCTGCCTGAAAGCTCACGGTCATGGTGCACACACCTTGCTCAGGTGCGACCAGCCTCCAAGTGATAGGTGACGGTTGTTTCTTGAAGTAGACAAATTAATAAATCACGGACTTTAACAGTAGTCTAAATCCATTGCACATAAACAGCAAAATTTTGGCACATCAAAATGAACTACTGAAAAAAACCTTTCCTTAATAACACACCCATCTCTCAGTTGTTTTTGTCATTTTCATTTTTCTTCTCCCCTTTTCATCAGAATCACCACCAACTAAATTCCCTGTATTTTCACACCATGCTGCTGTTTTTATCATGTTACTTTGGAAGAGGGTAAATAATTGATTTGATCCATTACCCCTAATTCCTGTCGTTCCATTAGACATGGTCTGATAAGATTACACATAAACACCAGACAGATTGCATTATATACCCAGATTCCCAAGTAACCTAACCATGGCATTCTTTGAAAAAATTCAAATGATCAATTTAGAGGTACAGAGAAAAATGGAGACAATACATCAACATACTATAAGGAGGTCCTTGGGATGGCACACAAGCGAACATAGAAGTATTTAGAATGTTTCCCACAAAATAACATCTACTTTCTGCAGCTGAAAAACCTGCCCCTTCTTTGTAGGTTCTCAAAATCAGAGATTTTCATTCTCACTCCCCTTTATTATGGAAGTGGCTATTAATAGGTCTAAAGGTTGGCTATTTTGTTAAGTGAAGAAAATCCAGGAAAAAAAAAAAATGCTTTCCTGATGGCCGCTGTAACAACACGAACATTAACCTGATTTACAAATCCAGATAACAACCAAGTCAACCCATATGCTTGATGAACTATTATCCAGAACACACCGAGGGGGTTAGGGTTCGGAGCTGCAAGTCTGGACTGCACAACGGCTTCTTGAAGTTCAATGTCTTCTCTCTTTGTGGCTTCTGGCTGGTTGCATTTGGGTGTGAGAGGATGGTTTCAGTGGAAAACATCAGTAATTACTTTCATCAAAACAATTGGGGCTCGAGGCCTCCAATTCTGACATGGATATAGAAGTTTGCTATAAATGTAAGCAAAGGTTACCCTCCAAAATGCGAAGAGAAAAGGAACCTGTAAATGACCTGGATATCTAAAAATGAAAGGATAATTAACAGATGATGATGTCACCATTTGATATAATAATATGTTCATTCAAAGTCAGGTTTCTGGGTACCTGAACATACTAAGGCATTATATTAAGTGGAAGAGGCAGGATTCAAAACAATATATAGTTAGGATCCAAACTTTAGAAAAAGGAAATGTGTGTGTATGTGTACGTATGTTTTTGTGTGTGTAAAACTAGAAGGAGAGATACCAAAATCTTAGAAAATACCTCTTCTGGGAGTACAAGAATTTTTTTTTCTTCTTTATGTCTTTGCCAAATTTTCTACAATGAGTGTGTATTGCTTTTTATAGTAATAAAAGAACATCCTAAGAACCTTTGGGGGAAAAAAAACTCAGTGTGGAATAGCTCTTATTTCTTTCGTGGCTTTCCCAGCGCTAGTCTGTTTCCCAGAGATTTCTCAGGCAATCCCTCCCCTGCTTTATTCTACATGGTGCCGGCAGATTTTTCTTTCCAAAATACAAATGCGATTTTATCACTGTCTTTTAAAAAACTTTCAGTGATATCCCATTTCCTAAAGAGAAGGGCACAGATTCTTTCGCCTACTTTATAAAAGCATTCCCACCCTCCCACCGGCCCCTCCCCGGACCCCCGTCTCTGGCCCCGACACGAGACGGCCACTGGGAACTTGCGCATGGTGTTCTTTCCTTACTGGGTTTCCTCTGCCCGAGTATCCCGCTCCAGTTTGCTACCTGTCAAACTCCTACTCACCTTTCAATAAGTACGTTATTTAGCTAATCTGTGCCTCAGTCTCTAGAATAGGAATAATAACATCTACCTTGTGGAATTGTTGAGGGGACTTAACGTGTTAAGACACACTTGAAACAGTCCCTGGCAGGTAGCAATTGCTCATAAATGTTAGCTACTGGAACCTGAAATGTCCTGCTGTCGCCCCTGCAGCTTCCGCTAGGTCCTTCCACCTGCGTGCTAACTGCACGTGATGCACAACTTGGTGATAGCCTTCCCTGCGCCGAACACGTTAGTGTAATTTATTGTCGTGCCTGTCTTCTCTGCAAGACTGTGAACACATCCAGGTCAGGGACTAAATTATAATACATTGCTCCATGTTGCCCCTACTCCAGGCCCATAATTGGTACTCAGTAATGTTTACCAAATTGAAGAGCTTAAAACAAAACAGCCATACATATTAGACCCTGATTCCAGAAACAAAATAAAATTAGGCATTTTCAAATCATGGATTGAGATTAGCTGACATTAAATAATTATGTTAATTTCACCAGGGGTGATAACAGTGTTATGATTCTGTTCTTTTTTTTTTTTAAGTCCTTATCTGCTCTCTGAAGCATGCATAAGTGAAATGTCCATGGTATCAAGAATTTGCTTTAAAATATTCCAGCAAGCAAAAATCTAAAAGAAAACAGGTGGTTGGTGGTAGATGAAATGAAATTGGCAAAATGTAGCATACTGTTGAAGGTGAACGTGGGTGCCTGTTCTCATTATACTGTTCTCTCTGCTTTTGTGAATGTTTGAACATTTCTGTAGCAAAAGTTAACCAAACATGCCAGCAACAAATGAACCAAAGGGTTTCCATAACAACACTGAATGAAATCTCAACATGCCGGTGAGTATTTTCGCAAAAGAAAATCTATGTAGAAATTCATTCGATAAGCAGGCGATTACCTGCCCTGTGTAAGGAAGGCCCTGTTCACATGCCTCGGTGAGTTACACAAGCCCAACCCTACTTGGATTTGGCAACACACTCTCCTTAGAAACCTGCTTCAGCTGTGAAATAGAGACCAGAGAACCCACCTTTCGGGATAACTAAAAACAATAAATAATTAATGGCGATGAGCGCCCTGTTAATATAAATGCAAATCACGGTCTGCCTGCCTGCTCGATTTACATGCAAATGTCTCTTTTTAAAAATCTATCAATAGTAAAAAATCAATAGTGTTGGTGATGGGACCGTGATTTTTTTTTTTTTTTGAATGTTTAGAAAAATCAGTAAAGCACAGTTTTACTGGTTACCCAGACCTCCTGAGGACTGAGCCCAGGCATAGGAATCAGAATCTTCAAGTAGAAGCTGTTTCACTCTGTGACCTCAGGCAATGCATCTGTGTCCCTGCTTCCCTTGAAAAGGAGTGAAGAACATCCAGGGGTGGGGCTATCCAGAGGTCATCTAGACCTGAGCAGATGGGCCCATTCGGTGCCAAGGGGCTTTCAGGGAAAAGATCCTATAATCTCCATTCACACCGTCACATCCCAAGTTCTTATGTTCACCCAGTTCTCTCTGGCTCCAAGCAAAAGCCTGTTTTTTTTTGTCCCGGAGTAACAGACAATAGCTATCTACCAAAAGGGACTTCTGTGTGTATTCATCAGTTTGTATCACTTTATATAAACAAAAAGGGTCAGGTCAGGGTATATTCTGGCTAGTGCCTCTTAGATACTGAGACTAGAATTATGAAGCATTAACTGGGTGGCGTGTTCAGTGATAAGCTGTGCCTTTGTTGCATGATGAGGACAAAGTGGCTATTATAGTCTCATTTGTATTAAGTACTGCAAAGTGCTAGGCACCCCATAACACCAATAAAAGCCAAGACTTCCTCTAAAGCACTCTTCACTTGAAAGACACCTTAGAACTCTAATACTGAGAATCTTCCGTGACTGAAGGGCTGAAAGTAACATCTCATTTTTATAAGAAACAATATGGAATTCTAATTTAAGAGAAAGAAGTATAAATGTATAAACTGACTCATAATTAAACTCAAATTCATTGTCGAAAATGAAGGCAATTTGCTATAGAATCAATTATTAAGTGCAAAAAGGTCAATGCATATAACAAAATGAAATTTCTGTTTATAACCACATCATGTGAAACTGATGATTTGAGCTTTCCCAAATGTGGAGAGTATGTTTGCAGCTGACTGGAAATCCACAAGGCATCACAAAGAAATAGACAATCACCTTCTAGAGCCACTGAAATGAGGGTCCTGCTCATCTTCCAGTTTGACAGGGACATTAGGGCTGATCTGTCTTAAAACAGAGGCTATATGACACAAAATTTCACCATCAGGGACCCAACCAAGGGGTAACTGCAAAGATGTGTAAGGAGATCCTTCCGGGCAACTGAAACACCCCGCAAGGAGTAGCTACCGGTCTGCCATTTGGACGTGGCTGCCATCTGTGTCAAAGTGGAGTTCAGAGAGGAAAACAAATAGTGATGTCCAGTGTGAATTCTTGCCCCCATCCTCCCTACTCCATCAGTCCAAAGTTAGAAAGACAGAAGCTCCAGACTATACTGTGGGCTGCTTGTCAAACAGGCAATTCTAGAGGGCTTGCGAGCTGCATCACAGGAGGGAGATGAGGGTGAGGCAAGGAGACACTCAGTCTCAGAGCAGAGTGACTGCCTCCTTAAATTTTGCACTGTGCATGCCTCTCCTGCATGCGGAATCCCAGCCCTGATGCTGTGCTGCAGGGTATGTTTACTTACCGATGCTGCTCCATGGTCTCCCAGAATGCTCCCTGGAAGGCCGGCTCATAGCACCTAAGGAAAACACATTCTGCAGACTCTTATCCCAGTGCTCTGTGGGGTAGGAATTATGTCGGGACTTGAGTGCCAAGCTTTCCTTCAAACAGCAGAGGCATGATGGAGACTCCCGCTAAGGTCCAGCCTTATACTCCTAAATCAAAACTTTAGGGTAGGAGACTGTTGGAAGTGCCCTGACTCCCCCAATCCCCCCCCAGATGGGATCACTGGGAGACCCTGAGCTATTCAGTGTCTTAGTTCCTGCCAAGATAGACACTCACACAAAGCCCTGTTTCCAGCTCATGGGACACAGAGTTAATCAGCCTGCATGAAGCATGCCTGGTAGTAAACCAAAGCATCTCTCCCAAGAAAGTCCCCCCATTGGAGGACAGCCTATTTCTCCCTCTCAGCTGCACATTGGAGTCATCTAGGCCACATCCCAGATGTATTAAATCAGATTATCAGGGAGAAAAGCCCAGGCAACTTTGAAGGTAACTTTGACGCTCCCCAGGTGATTACAGTAGGTATCCAAAATTGAGAACAAGTGGTTAGTATGAATGAGATTATTATACCGACAGCTACAGGTCCCTAATGAATCAGACCCAGCGCAGAACACCAGGGATTTCACTGAGGCCTTGATGGCCTCACACTCATTAACCCCCCCTCCTCTACTCAGTAGTGGGACCTATTAGACGTAATCGGAACAGACATGAAGAGACAACGTGGACACTACTGTGGCTAAAATAAGATGGATGTATTCGGATTGGTCAGACTGGAATCTGATGCCATCCTCTCATTGCTCCTCCGGGTCTAGGGTGACCAACCATTCCAGTTTGGCCCAGCTTTAGCACTGACAGCTCCCTGTCCCAGGAAACTCCGCTGACTCAGGCAAACTAGAATTGTTGGCCATCCCATGATCCACTCTCCATCTGTCTCTGCTGTGTGGCAGGAGGCCAATCTGCCTAGAAGCATCAAGGGCTCCCTTCTCTTGGCTTCCAGCTAGATTTGGCCAATGGGAGGCACTTACGTGAAACTAAAAAATTGGAAAAGAGTGAGGTTATAGTATTTATTCCCTTCTGGTATTAACATTTATTTTCTGCGGGTTTCCCTGAGTCATCCCTCTTCTAAACACCTCGGCTACTGTCCGTCTGCCCCTCATCAGCTGTTTCTCCAGGGCCTGGTAACCGTTTCCTCCTCGTGCCTTTTACGGTCAGCAGTAGCAATAGTGCTTTTCCCAGCCCCAAAGTACTGCATTATCTCTTTCTTGTTTGTTTCTCCAACCCTGCCCCGAAATGTATAAACACTCCGATTATTAAATTGTCCTCATATTACCCAGTTTGAGGGTGCCATCTGTCTCCTGCCAGGACAATGATGGATGATGGTTACAGCCTGTTTTCAGGACGGGCTGGGGACTCTGCTTTGGAACCTACTGGAGGCATGTGGGATGGAGGAGGCGCAGTCCCCGAAGGGAAAGGGATGCGGACCAACAGGCGTCCCGGACACACAGAGAAGGCCACAGGGCGCGGTCGAAGCCAGTGCTCCCCAAAGTGTCATCGATGGACCAGTCCATGGCGGGTGCTGCTGATCAGCGGTGGGAGAAGAAGATAAAGTGAGAGGAAGCATTTAGAAACTTACAGCAATTTCATATTGCTGAAAAATTTAAGTCTTTCACAAAATAAGCAGTTGATGGCATATTAGAAATGAAAATCTTTAAAAACTGTTTCTTCACAATAGCTAGTTTGAGAAGTCCTGATCAAAACCAAGATGCTATATTAATATATGATGTTATGAGTAAATATTAACACATCCCCTTCTGTTGAAAAGCTGACCCAGAAGCACATGTTTTTAGGTAATACAAGTAAAAATTAATAAACACTGTGGGCTTACTATGGGCCAGCTTCTATATTAAACATGTGTTATTATTATTATATTGACATGTAATCCTTATAATTAACCTATGAGGCAGGTCCTATTATTATCCCCATCCTAAGGATGAGAAAACTGAATCAGAGAGAAAAAGAAACCGGCCTGGGCTGTAGCCAGTGCGGGGCAGCATCAAGATTCATGCCAGGATTCAAGCCTGGGGACATGGGAACCCTCCAGAACCCTCCAGAACAATGCCTCTCCATACCAACAATTTAATTTGTGTTTTCCACAATACCAATATAATCAAAATGGAGATGACCTTTACATTTTTCTTTCTATTTTCCTCCTTTCTCCGGTCCTATTTTGAGCTGGATTAGAAGGGGCGTTTAAATCTCTTTCATCTTTGACTGAATCCCCTGTTGTTTTCTTCAAGCCCTTCCAGAACAGCTAGTTATATAACTTGAAACACTCTGACACTGTCTATAAAGAAGGAAATATATCTTGTTCTGGCAAAAATCATTCAGGGCTTAATGGTATATATAACCCAGCCCATTCATTCAGCTTCTCATACACTCTGCAGAAATTTCATCCACAGTGTCAGAACTAAGTGTCTCCTTATGCAGCCTCCAGTTATGCGCTGTAAACTGGAGACTCACCAGTGATCCATAAATGTCTGCTGCATTCAGGGATATGATGGAAGATAAGAGCAAAGTTGCTACAGAAATAAAGTCGAGACCTGAATGCCAACTGGTGTTTCAGGTTCTGTTGACTTTCGTAGTTAGGCCTCTTCTACCTTTACTGACTGAAGGAGAAACACATAAGAAGCTTCTCTGCCTTCATTTCTGAGTAGACAAAAACACACAAAAGAATGAACCGCGACTTTTCAAACCAAAGCATAAACACAGCCAACCAACCAGACACGGTCCAGGACACCACACTACTCTCATACCGTTCTAATGATCTCCTGACACGTAACTTAGACAACACCGAGATTCATCACCTTTCTAGATACGTGAATTAGGCATTTTCATTATCCCTCTTTAACGAGGAGGTTGAAGTCCATTAAGTGATTTGCCCAAGGTCTTATAATGTGTAGCTGGGACTGTAACCCAAGCCATTATTAGACCCCATGTTTTCCACACACGTAGAAATACTTGGGTTTTATTATTCCATAGTCTATTTTACTTGCCAGATATCACTGCTAACTTGGGTTACAATATGGAAACTTCGGGTGGGTGTCCTCTCACCACTTTAAATTTATTAACCTTCCTGGGCTCTCTTTGTCCATTTGTAGGACAACACGGACAGAAAGGTGGATGGATCAGTGGTTACACATAGTCTCTGGAGCCAGCGTGCCTGGGTTGAATTGCAGCTTTATAACTCCCAGCCACAAAACCTTGGCGTGTTGCTTCACCTCTATATTCCCCAGTAGCCTTGTCTGTAAAATGGAAATGATAAAACTTCCCTTCAGGGTTTCCGTGAGAATTGATCAGGCACATAAAATTCTTAGAACAGTGCCTAACACATGGCAAGTGCTAGATAAATGTTAGCTAGTGTAAGCATCCCCAAGATCTCTTCCAGCAGAAAATTGCTATGCTTTTCTAAAACTAAAACACCAAATTTGTCTCTTAGAAAGACAATTGTGTAAAATTGGAGGGTCTATGGCATTTCCTTTAGGATAGGAACATGGAATAAGCAGGTAGGCATAGGTAAACATGTGGCCACTTAAATAATATGATACAGTTGGGTGACCATATTCCATATTGAAGAAATTGGGACTCTTTGACAGTAATAATTTCAATGGAACCATGGTGATCTGGGACTGTCTAAGGTCAATGAGGATGTGCTGTCTGACCTCTATATGGAGCATTACAGAACTCCCACCTACCCTGTAAATATCTCACTCACTAATGTACTGAGGTTGTCCTCTTTCCTCATATTGAGTTTGAATTTCCCAAAATTTGAGATTCCCAATATTATAGTCATCCCCTAAATTAGAAATAAAACCCAGATATTTTTCAAAATTTGCATACTTTTGGCTTTATTAATCCCACTCCTATTCTAAATAAGAGATTCTACTAAATTTTTAAAAGTTGCATGAATGTTTACCTAAACCTCAGACCTTATACAAAAATTAACTTCAAATAGATCAGAGACTAAAATATATAATGTAAATCTATAAAATTTTAGAAAAAAATAAGGGAAAATCTTCCAGATTAATATTAGGCAAAGAGTTCTTAGATTTGACACCAATAAAAGGGGAAAAAGATAAGTTGGACATCCAAAATTTAAAAATTTTTTCTCTGCAACAGAGCCTGTTAAGAGAATAAAACAACAAATTACAGACTGGGAGAAATGTTTGCAAATCACACATCCAAATTGTATCTTAACAACTCTTCAAAAATCAACACTAAAAACAATCCAATTTAAAAAGTGGGCAAAAGACTTAGACAGTTCACTGGAAAGGATACACAGATGACAAATGAGCACATGAAAATATGTTCAACGTCATCAGCCATTAGGGAAATGCAAATTAATACCACAAAGAGATTTAACTGTAGTGAGTATGGGCAAAGCATGTGGCGGCTCCTGGAATGTGCTCTAGTGCAGTGACCACATACTGTATTGAAACTGGTAACCTTTGAGGGTGAAAGGAACACTATTAATAATTTCAATAGGATAAGAGGCTTGATCTGTGACTATTGCAGATGAGCCTAGTGGAATGAATAAGACAAAAAATGGTGATTATGACAAATCCCAAATGCTGATGACGATGTGGAGAAACTGGATCACACATGCATTGCTAGTGGGAATGTAAAATGGTACAGCCACTCTGGAAAATAGTCTGGCAATTTCCTTAAGAACCAAAAATAGATTTATCATATGGCCCAACAATTTCACTGTTGGGCATTGATCCTAGAGAACAGAAAACTTATTTTCATGAAGACAATTGTCAAATATAGTGCCACCAACATAATGGAATATTAATGGGTCATTAAAGTGAATAATTATGATGGTTGGAAAAAATAGATTTAAATGATCCTGAAATAACATTAAGTTTAAAAATGCAGAAATCAAAACTACATAGTAGAAAAGACTTGCTAGGAATGAGCAGGAAGGAAGCAGCTATTGTCAGGGTGGAGGAGTTGGTTAGGGTGCTCATTTCAATTTTTTTTCAGAAGCTTCTTTGTTGTTATTTTTATGTCTTATATTTTTAAAACATAAAACCCAAACTGGAAAACCATTAACAGAAAGCAACAGTTTACAAAGAGACTCTTCCCGAGAAGGAAAAGTTGGCCTGAAGGGCCTCCTGCTGCTGTGGTCTCCCCCATGGAGAGTGTTCACCAGAATGTTCCTTATCAGATTAGCTGGGGTTGGTGCCAAGAGTCTGAGGGTTAGGACCCACGAAAAAGGTATCAAGGGAGGCAGAAGAAAGCCAGAAGCAACACAACAACTGCCTGGGCTGCCTGATCAATTGAGGAGATGAAGAGAAAGACCTTCAAGGAAAAGGGGGAGGAGATGATTAGGAAGAGAAACAGGAGTTTCCAACCAGGAAGGGCAAAGTAGACCCAAGCGTTATCAGTCGGAACCCGGAGACAGCAGCATGGTGGAAAAGTTCATCTGGAGCCCATGTAGGAGACCCAAAGAATGCACCTCCAGGAAGATGACAAGTAAAGGGGAGGAAGGGACACCACAGTGGGATGGGATGAACATATAGACGAGCAATTTCTATTTTCAGCATTACAGGATAATCATAGCAAATCTTTCACTCAAGTTTCTAGCAACATAAATACTTAGAAGAGATAATAATATCTTTTGTTAACACAATTCATTATTCTTTTAGTTATTTTGATTGCCATGCACAGCCTGTAAACCCACAGGGAGCCTTTTTAAAAACAAACTATTAATTACCCCTTCCAAAGGAGGGAAGGAATGAAAGCACAAATTCAGAAACAAAGAGCATCATTTCGATGAGATGATCTGTCCAAACACACCACGGGCCACTATTTCAACTCTGCCCCCCCGTGAACACCCAGGTTTACTTACCGAATGGTGGGATAGCTTGATATTTAGATGGTCTGAGGAAGAACTGGTCTCGGTTGCTCATTGCAAAGTTGCTTAATCTCTCTGAACTTCAGTTTCTTCCTATGAACGTTAGGAGGATAAGTGAGATTGAAGTACACACACGCTAAGGCGTGCACAGAGTGTCCCCTACATATTAGGTGCTCAGTAAATGTCAGTCCCTCACGCTTTCCTTTCTTCAGTCTTTTGCTTGCCCATTTCCATCCCTAATTGCAGCAGACCCTGCCCGCCCTGCTCTGCGCTCGCCATGAGCACTAACAGCCTCCTACCGTACACACTTTATTTTTGCGCCGTCACAGGCCAGGCCGGGTCGGAGGTGCCAGAGATGACACTCTGAGAACAACCAACCCTCAGCCAATACAAATAAGACTTGGAGGATAAACGCTTGAGTTCCCTTACCACTCAGAAAGGGCACGTCTAAGGCATATTTCACGTGGTCTCCCGGATGTCTCCAGCAGGCATGGACCCCAACTGCTCACAGCAATAATGTGTCCATCAACATCCTGCATTGATTTTTTCCTTCTCTGTCTTAAGTCCTCCATTCCTCCATTGGTGCTTCCCGGCATCACCTTCCAAATAAACTACTTCTCCTCAAATCCTTGCCTGAGTCTGCTTTTGGTGGAATGCAATCTGAGACACCAAGTAACTCAGCCGAGGGGCCCCTCCTGCTTGTGAGTGGATAAGATACTCTTGCGATTTCACTTGAGAGTGTGTGAGCAGTGCTCATTCTCTGGCCCCCAGCGTATCAACGGGAAATCATCCCATCGCCCTCTGCAGCATGGCTGCAACTCTCGCTACTCTTCAGAAGCTACATTCTCAGATGCTTCCAACAGTCTCAATTCTTGCAAATCCACAGTCTTTAGATCCTTGTCACCTCTGCAGAACTCAACAATGTTGTCAACCTTGACTGGAAACTCTCTTCTATCTTATTGTGAAATTCATTTCCTGGTTCTTTTATTTTTTTTTTCCCAGAAATTTCTCTGGATCCCCTTTGACGACCTGTTCTTTAAACTTCACAAGATTCACTATCCCTAATTTGCTCCTGACTTTATACTCTCCTCCTCGACACTCTCATCCACTTTTGAGATCTCAAATGATCCTCTTTCGACAGGTGGCTCCCAAACCGACATCTCTAACTCTGACTTCTCTTTTGTCTGCTGAACTTCTCCTTCTCAGCTGCGGAATGATTGAAGCTTGAGATTTAAGGGGCCATTCTCCAAGCAGCTCTTCTCATATGTCAACTCCTTTTAATTATCTTTGGTTCAGAGTTTCATAATCTCTCATCAAGAATAATGCAGTTGCTTCCTAACTGCATTGATGTAGCCACTCACCATTCACCATACATGTCACGGTGGTGAATCACGTAACAAAAATCCCACGTGGTGGGTATTACCATCAACCTCATTTTACAGGTGAAGATATTGAAGTTCAGAGGGGTTAAGAAGCCTGTTTAGTATCACCCCAGCCAGTCCCGAGTGCAATCTGAACAGATTGGAAGAACAACTAGAAAAATTCTGAAGATTTTCCACCATGCTAGATGACCCTTTGGTGTGGATCATAAAGTCCTTCATGCATTTTCTGCATCAAAGGAGAATCAACTTTCTACTGCTGCAGTAAACATAGTCTTCAAGAGGGTAGGATATCAGTTGGAGCATGGACTCTAGACATGAACCCTGGACTCACTCTGGCCTGGGTTTAGGTCTCAGTTTTGCAACTTACAAGTTCCATGACCTTGGACAAATTACTAACCTCTCTCAGCCTTCATTTGTCCATCTATAAAATAGGAATAGTCAAATATACTTCAGAGAACTGTAATGAGAATTAGATGAAGTAGTGGAGGAAAAGCATCTATGATGTGCCCTGCATATTGCAGGAGATCTATAAAGAGTAATTATCGTGACAATCATTCTATAAAGCTCCTGTAAACCAAAGGAGAAAGCAGAAGTAAAATATAGCGGGATCATGTAAAGATATGAGAAATAAGTTGCTTCTTTTTATACAAAATTTTAGAAGAAATAAAACGTACAGGGAAAATCTCAAACCCGAACGCTCACTTAGCAATCCGAAACGAGGGAGTCATTTTCATAAAGGCAGGCTGCACTAAAGCAATACTTTATTTGGCCGCACATCTATTTACAAATCTTCACCACTGTCTCTGAAAATGAAGAAATATAGCTTTCATTTGGTTTGGATTCTACATGTCTTTGCAATTTTCACAAAAATTTCTCTATCCTTCCACTTACAAAGAGGCATTTCAGGTCAATCAAAACTGGCAGTGACAGATCGGGACAGTGATAGATGGCTGAGGCTTTGAGGCTTTTCTCAGCACTCACTGGTGGGAAACAGCAAGACTCCACCGCACTGTCAGTGGAAAAGCGAGGCTCACGTGACACCCCAGAGTGGAGTCTGCGGCTGCATCTGCATGTCAAGCAAACCCGCATTCCAGAGCCCATCAGTGAGCAATCCGTTTTCTGGGTAGCGTGTTGGTATGAGAAGAGGCATTTTCAAACTGGAAAAATGTTGCCACGATAATCTTCTGTATGTGGTTTAAGGAAGAAGTGACCAGAGACATATTACTGTAAAGACGTGAGATTCCAGTGAGACAGAAATGCGTGGCTGGAACCACAGTGAGAAGATAAGCCAATCTCAGGGGACAGTGACAGAGGCCAGGATTCCGATCAGCCAGGGTTGGGGGTGGTGGGCAGGTGTCACCGAAGACGACTAACTTGAACATTGTCTTATCGTGGCAAGGGTATTCTTATAGTCTACAAAGGTTTGGAATACAAATCCATTACTCATATACAATGCCCGCCTCCTCAAAAAAAAAAAAAAGATCTAAAGTTAAGTAAGCAGTTTGACCTAAAATGGGCTGGCTATGTTTTGGCAAGTCCAGGAAAAAAAAAAAAAAGAAATGCTTCCATTGGGTCTATTTCATTCTCCACCACAAAACCTGGGCCTCTTTCTTTGAAAGTCCAGCAGACTGTCCCACAAGTCCAAACAGAGTCTCTGCCTGGGGGTGGAGGGTGAGGAGGGCCTCTATGTAGTAACATCCAGAGACAGTGGAAGCCTAGAGCTGTGGTGGCATTAACAAAGCACTTTCATCTTCAAAGCTCTTTATAAGTGTTAATTAATTCATCCTTCCCACACCCCTATAAGGCAGTAAGGGGAGATCAAAGACGTTCTGGACAGAACTTGGCAGGATGAGCTCCGAGAGGCACGTAGCCCACATATTGAAAATGAGAGAGTAAGTAAGCACTTAGTAAGAGCTCTTCCCCTAAGTCCCACCTCCTCCTCGCCACCCCCCTCCAAAAATTACATTGAAGAGATACTCTGGAGGAGAGAGATAATGTAGCATTAAGGAAGAAACATTGACTGACCCTATGCTACATTCTAAAAATATAATTAGAGAGGAAGATGAATAAGCTTTAATCAAAATAATCCTCGTTGTTCCTCAGTCCATTAATACCACATCTGTTAGTAAGAAAAAATAGAAATGAATACACCAGAAATCACCAGATGACCAAGGAGAAAACAGGGTTCAACAGAAAAACAGGATTCAGCTTGTGTAGCCAAAACTACACATATTATTAATAAAACTGTTTAGTTTATTGCTCTGATTTTTTTTTGTTTGTTTGTTTTAAGACAGGGTCTCACTCTGTCACCCTGGCTAGAGTGCAGTGGCACCATCACACCTCACTGCAACCTCAAACTCCTGGCCTCAAGCAATCCTCCTGCCTCAGCCTCCCGAGTAGCTGGTACTACAGGTGCACACCACCACACCTGGCTGATTTTTTCTATTTTTGGTAGAGATGGGGTCTCGCTCTTGCTCAGGCTGATCTCAAACTCCTGACCTCAAATGATCCTCCCACCTTGGCCACCCAGAATGCTAGGATTAGAAGCGTGAGCCACCATGTGCCACCCCAATGCTCTAATTTTGTTTGTGTATTTATTTACAAACATGTGAAAATAGATCTGGTTCTTTCCAAAAGATTTAGAAACTGATCTGGAAAACATAATTCTTTTGTTCCAGTGGAACCTGACAAAACATTTGAATATTTTAAGAATGTTGTTTTAAAATATTTTAAAATTTCAAAACTAGATGCCAAGTATTAAAAAAAGTTGCACAAAACAACCATATTTATTTGGTACTCTTTTGCAGAAGTTAACGTCTACAATTTTTTTAAATAAATGAGTTAGAAGAACACCATCAATTCTCAATAGAGAAGAGTGTAAAAAAATTAAATTAATAAATATTGGCCAAAAGCAACCATCTATTCCCTTTTGATAACATCTCTAACCAAATTCAAGGCTTGGGCCTTTGCAGGAGTGCTAGGGAGCAGTTATGAGGGAAAGGGGATAGAAAATAGGCACATATTTTGGAAGAACCTGTTTTGCAAAAAGTACTGAAATTCACACACCTTTTCAGGGCTGCTGATATTTTTGGAGGTTTGGGGACACATGATCATTTCTCCAACTTCCTGTAAGTCACTCAAAAAACCAGATGAGTCTTAAAATACCAGTTTTATAAATGATCATGCCTGTTCTGAACCTTGACCTTGAACTCACCCTCCCCGACACTGAGCCATCACACCTCCTGTTTCTGGGAACAGCAGACTTTCCTGTGGGAGCCACCATTGTTCCCCTCCATGTCAGGGTTGGTTCTGTAGCATAAGTTCCCCCATATACCTGGGGATGGGCACATTTCCCAATCCGACCAGCTACTCTATCTCATTCCCTTGATCACGGCGACTGGTTGAGGAACAGGCACAGGACGCAAGTCAGTCCTGGGATTTGAGAACGAAGCCCTCTCTCCACTAGTGTCTGCTGTGTTTCCCCTGAGAATGGAGATGCAGACACAATATGCATCTTACTTGCAAAGCAATTGGCAGAAGTCCCTTGAAAGCAACCTACATGGCTCACATTTTTATGTTAGATATATGTTCCACATTTCAACAATGAATTTACGGAGAAACGGGAAAATGTGTGAAGTAAATGTATATTACAAAATCAACACAAATGTCAAAAAGCTTAACAAGAAGAGATGGTAAATGCAATCATTGGTTGGTGATCTACCTCTGTACCTGGCAGAGATGTGACGGCCCCAGGACATCGGTCATTCTTCCCAACTGGGAATCGCACTCACCTTCTCTTTGACTTGAATGAAATGAAAATTGCTGAAAGCAGCCTCCTCCACATTACTTGTGGCTAGGAACAGCATACCGGGTCAACAGAGAAAGTGATGAGGTGGGCTATTTTTTTCCTAATAGAAGGCTTCGTTAAGTACTTCAACATTGTGGGCTTAGAAATTGTGATTAAATGGGAGGACAATAGGCGATTGGGGTTTGGCAGTATGTTTCCAAGTACTTGTTATATTATCTAATAAAAACTTTAATGGTATTTAACCCCAAATCCTTTTCCTTTGGTTATTTAAACATACATGGATGACAAATAAAATGTGATTAGTGTTTTCTTGCACATTTTCCTCAAAAAGAGATGTTTACAAGAGACATTAATAATAACCATATAATCATGGTATGTTCTATTTTGAACTGAGAGTGAATTTTTGCCAAAGATAAACCAAAAAGGAATGTCAAAGATATGGTCAAAACCACAGCTAAGTTCCTGAGTTAAAATAGAGCCAGTCTATGGGAAAGGGCAAGTGGGAACCTTCTAGGGTGTCAGAAAGGTTGTGCATCTTGGCCTGAGTGGTGGTTACACAGTTTTATTTGTCTAAATATTCATCAAGATGTAAATGTATTCATTGGACTTCCTAATACTTCAACTAAAAAGTTAAAAACGAGGCCACTCTAGCTATCTCTAGATAGCAATTCCAACCCAAAGAGGCAAAAAATGCATGAAAAATTGAAAATTTAAAATAACAGAAATTTTTTCTAGGATCTATGCATTGAGAGAATTGAGAAACACAATCCATCGCCTACATACACTCTACCCTTTGAATGCAATAGCAACCAGCTAGGAAGTTGGCAGGAAGAAATCTTAGCCCCCCAACACACACATGTGCACACACATGCACGCACAGTCACACACGTAATGACACCCCACACATTTATCCTTGCCTTGGTGATTAGATTTGTACCACCAGAAAGCTAAGCAGTCAGTCTTGGATTTTGCTAGAAAGAAGTACTTTCTGTGGCTGAAAGTCATGACCAATTCCAGTCTCCAATCTATCTCCAGCCTTAAGAAAGACCACGAGCATAAGCCTATGGTCCTCATCGAAACACTTGCGTGTTGGTAAGTGCTTCTGTGTGGATGGACATCATCGTCTATTAATTATTAATATAATCCCCACACATCCAATCTTTAAGACACTGCATTTCACCAAAATTGCCTTAGAAGGAAAGGGTAAGGATAACAACAACTTTATAAAGTGCTTTTGGTTGAAAGAAAGGAGAAAAGAGTGAATGAAAACATAAAATAGGAATTTTGAAACGTCCCTTTTTTCTTGAATATTCCTGTGTGTTCCATACCATCGTGGTGACAGCAGGATAGGATGGAAACAGCCCCAACTTGCATCCCACAGACGACGGTTCATGCTGGCGCAAACACTCATTAGCAAAAAGATTTCAGGCAAGTTGTTTTAACATCTCTGAGCTTCAAGGGAATGAGAGGAGTCTTGTAATGTTGTGTGTGAAAGCACTTTACACACTATAAAGTGTTGTTCAAATATAAACTATTGATGCAGTGGCTGGAAAAAACCTGTGAAAAGACTTAGATCATGTCCCACCTGTGTTCAAAACCCCCGTGTCTTCCCATCTTCCTCAGAGTAAAGGCCAAAATCTGCGAACCTTCCCTCCCCCCAAAGCCCGTCCCCTCTCTCTTATCCCCCAAGCGACCCCTTGGCTCTCCCAGGCATGTCTTCGCCTTGGAGCCTTTGCACTTGCTGTTCCTTCTGTCTAGAATGTTCTTTCCCCAGAAGCCACCCCTCACTCCTTTCAGGTCTCCACTCAAAATGTTGGCTCTCAGGGAGAACTTTCTTGCCCACCCATCTGGAAGACTCACCTTACCTTCCCTTCAGACTTTGTACTCTCTTTTCCTGCTGCCTTTTTCCTTCTGAGTATTTACCATTGTTTATCTCATTTGTTATCTCCCCCTGGGTTTCTTGAGGGACATTCAGTCACTCATGACAGACCACTGCTAGAATATTCTAGAACAGTGCCTTGGCATATGGTATGCACTAAATATATATCTATTGAATGAATGGCCTTATTGTCATCCACATCTTTCTGTCCTCTTAACCCTCTCCATAGTCCATTGCCCATTTCTTAAGAAGCTTAAATCTTATTCATAATTCAAGGCCCATACGTTCATTTCCTTTGTGAGTCTTTCTCCATTTTCTTCCCTTTGTTGTCTTCTTTTTCCTTAGTAGAATTAATTCATCCTTCTCTGTTTTCTCTTCAATGTATGCTTTACAATTCTCTTCCAGCATTTAGGTTTTATCACATTGTACTACAGTTTGTGTGATCATTTGTGTACACACATGTACACACCCATATATTGTGTTCAGGGTAGACTGTCCAAAACAATCATTTCAACTATTACGGTACCTAATATACATAGAAATCTCTCCATAGAAGGGTGTTAAATATATACCTATATATCGTGTACATTTTAAATGTTATTTCCATTAGCAATAAAGAATGTGTTTTTAAGCCAAATGTCTGTATGCAGTTATATTTCAGAGAAGATTATACCAGCTTGTGTGTTTGCTGGCCCCTCAACAACTCTAGTTGAGAACATCTAGGTTGAAAATTGCCACTTTTTTCTGTGATGATTCTGTCATGACCTCCAAATACTCTCCATTTTGCTTGTACTCTTAACCATTCCTTCTTACCCACCCCGTTGCAATCAGGTACAGAAAATGTTGGATTTTAGTAACTTGCATAGTATGTAGAAATGTTTAAAACATGTATCAGGAAAATTACAGAAAAAATGCAGTTCAAAAATAAGAATGTAAAAATCCTCTATCTTAAACAAGAAAACAAATGTCCTCTTCAAAATAGACATCTTTATTTGAACTCTTCAGAGAATTCAAAGCTCTCAAATATCGCTCTCATTTTCAATGACATTAATTCTCAAATTCTAGTCCCCTCTGTACCCATATACATAATAACTGCTATGAACAAGGGAAACCAATGATTCTCTTTATACTATCTTCACACAAAATCTTCAAACCGTTTGTTCAAATGACTGATCTCAGCAAAGTGGGTGAAGGGCATTAATAGACATTTGGAAATCCCTGTAAATCCATCATCCTGAAAGACGGCACCGTGCCCACGGTGACTCCAAAGGGAGTGAAATGAAATATGCCATTGACTCTCTGGAGGTTAATCGATCATATTTCTGGTGCTACTTGGTTTGACATAACCAAATTTGCACTGAAAATCAAGTCATCTATCTTTGTTCTGGTCAACTTAAAAAATTTAATCCTATTTGACCTTTCCTGAGGTGCAGTCAAAGAAAAACAGATTCCTTTCGGAGCCGGACAACCCCCTTTTATCTCTATTATAGTCACCTGAGTGGTTCCGTCTCTGTCCTAATTCAAGAGCACTGAGTGGCCTGTGACAAATCTAGTCACTGGGCTTTTTGGCCCCTGAAGGCAGGAATACTGGGAGGTTTTATTTGCTTTACTTTGAGATGATAAAGGAAATTTGTTTTAAGGAAGATTAAAGACAGAGAAGGCAAGAGAGAAAGAGTGACATGATGCTCTGATTCACCAAATGACTGAAGCAGAAATAAATCCAGAGAAATCATTAGGTTCCCACAATCAACCGATTTTCTCATGGAAACTGTCACCACAGCCTGACTCTTACTGTGGCCTCCAGAAAGCAGACTTGGCCCTCTGCTCCAATTTGTTTTTATTAACTTAATTTAGAACTTACTGGAGGGATGCTGCTTTTTATACATAGAGGCTCTCTTCCCAGAAACATAAGGGTATTTGAAGTTGTATTTCAATGACTCTTTACAAAGGGATTTTTCTTTCTCTTCTCTCTCTTTCCCCTCCCCTCTCTCTCTTGAGCACACTCTTGTTCTCATTCTCTCTCTCTTACCAAATATTGCTCTCTGCATCCTTCGTTGGATATTTAAAACCTCTAATGTTCATCATCGTCCTGGAGTGTCCCTTGTTATAGGAGAACTTCTTCCCAGGAAAGAAAAGCCACCCTCGTCTCTGAAGATAATGGGCGAACTTGATATGTTTAAAGCTGAGCTAAATTTCCGCAGCAACTATTCGAGGGGGAAAGCAAGTCAAACTGACAACAGAGAACATGTGTGCCCATTCACTTTGGTCACTGGAATGCTAACCAAGCAGGGAGAATGGGTATCTGGAACCAAAAAGATTAGCCTGCAAGAAAAGGCCATTCGAATGTGACACTGTAATGTTTATCTCACCCATCGTCTTTGAGGAGTTCCTCACATATGTGATACATGAGTGGGTAGTGGCAAAAAAAAAAAAAAAAATGTTGTTCTATTTAATATTTGATTCTCACACTTGGTTCCTCTTGTGGGGTGGGGGGCAGAGTCTAAATCAAGCTCTCGGTTCTGTTAACAGAGATAGGAAAAGGCAGATGGATGGGGTTAGAATTTCCTTTCCTTTGTTTCAAGAGTTTTTTTTATTATTATTAAATAAGAAAAGATATTTGTCTGTATCACTACCAATAGATATTGCCTTAAGTTTTCATTGAGAAATAATTCAAAATGTCAAGCCAATGCTTTAAAATAAAGAAGAAGAAAAAGCTTTGAGGAGAGAAGCAAATCAATCAAACCCCTTCTCCCCTCATCCATGGTGACTGAGGTGGGTGGTGGCTTCTCTCACGTCAGCCCCACGTCACAGGGTAATCGCCTGAGTATCTGTGGAGGGGGAAACACAAACACTGGTGATTTAAAATCCGAGCAAGCATCCACTTTAGAAAATCAGTCCTGCATGTATCCTATGACGCATAGGACAGCATTATCATCTGCCAAACAAGTGCTGGCAAATTCTGCACTAGAACTCTTAAGAGTCTCTGACATGTCATCTTTATCTTGAACCACTGCAGAATAGAATCATACAATATATATAATTATAATAATAGAAAAATGTATATTATATGACTAACACTATTTAAAACTTGTGTTAAACTTTTATACTCAGTAAGAGTCATCTAAAATAGAAACGCTGATCACGCACTAATAAAAATGCATGTTCATATTTGTTTACGGTCTTTGTGCACTTACCATGTACCAGGCACTGTTTTAAACCCTTTATGTGTTTAGCTCATTAGCCTTAATGAGCACCCTGAGAATCAGCTACCGTTATTTCCTTCATTTTCTAGATGAGGAAATAAAGGCGCAGAGAGTTGAAGAGAACTGTAAACTGAGCGCTACTGTAATAACAGCAAACATTTACTGCGTGTGCACTTCAGGGCAGGACTGTGCTAAGCAGCTTAACACGCATTATATTTCTCAAATTAAAAAAGCATCCTATGGGGTAGGTACTGCTCTTAATCCTAATTTATAGAAATATAAAGAACAAGTGAACTAAATGACCCCCAAATATCAAGTTGTATCACAGCTCTCAAACTCAAAGAGGCCCACTGTAAAAACAGAAATCTGGCCTGACCCTTTCGGTGGGGTATTTGTTATCTGAAGAGGAAGAAAGACAGAAGTGCCCATCTTCTGTGACTCTTTCTCTGTGACGGGAATTGGGTGTTCTCCTTTATGTACATTATCTTGCCGAATGCTCCCGGGAACCTGGTATGCAGGTGTTATCAGTCCCATTTTATAGATGAGGAAATGGTTTCAGTAATACTGTTCAAGACCCCACAGCTACTGAGGGGTGAAAACAGGATCCAAACCCGAGTCCTTCCAACACCAAAGTCCAAATGCGGCCACTCCATGGTTCTCCTCTCCAAGCTTTTCATCTAGAACTTCAGTCCCCAACTCTTGGCCTCTTGGTCTGATAGGAACTGGGCCACACAGCAGGAGGTGAGCGGTGGGTGAGCCAGCAAAGCTTCATCTGTATTGACAGCTGCTCCCCATTGCTGGCATCACTGCTGAGCTCTACCTCCTGTCAGATCAGCCAGTGCATTAGATTCTGCATTATGGCGAGTTGTATAATTATTTCATTATATATTACAACGTAATAGTAATAGATATAAATGGCACAATAAATGTAATGTGCTTGAATCATCCCGAAACCATCACCCTGCACCATAGAAAAATTGTCTTCCTTGAAACTGGTCCCTGGTACCAAAAAGGTTGGGGACCGCTGATCCAGAAGGATGCTGAAGACCCTGCAGCACTTTCTGTGAGCGTCATTCCCCACTGTGTGCCTCAGAGTGGAGGGGACAGAACTGACGCGGAGGAGGGGGATTATCCACTCTGTGCCCATCTCCATTTTAGCAGTGACTGTATGAACTGAAGCTAAGCATGTGATGATGTGAACTAAAGTAAACAGTGCATTATGATGAACTCTAGCAAACCAAAATAAATGAGGTTTTATATACATCAAATACGTCACAAATGGGACACCGTCTCTGTAGTACACAACCTTCTAAAATGTCTCCCAATATTCCCACTTTCTGGTCTTCACATCCTCACGTGGTTCCCTCCCCTTGAATATGGGCTGCACCTGGGCACTTGTTTCTGATGAATACGAATATGGAATATGGCAAAAGTGATGGGATGTCACCTCTGAGATTAGGTCATAAAGGACTGTTATTTGTGTCTTGCTAGCATTCTCTCTCTCTCTCTCTTTCTCTCTCTCTCTCCTGCCTTCTCAGCTTGCTAGCTTTGATAAAGCAAACTGTCTTGTTGAAGAGGCCCATGTGGCCAGGTACTGAGGGTAGCCCCCAGTCAACAGCCAGTTAGGAACCAAGAGCCTGAGTCTAACAGTCCACAAAGTACTGAATTCTGCCAACAACCATGTGAGTGAGCTTAGAAGTAGACCCTCCCAGTCAAGGCTTTGGATAAGGCCACAGTCCTGGCCAATGCCTTGATTGTGAGAACACAGCTAGGATATTCCCAGATTTCCAACCCACAGAAACTGTGAGATAATAAATGTGTTTTGTTTTAAGCTGTTAAGTTTTAGGAAAATTTGTTATGAAGTGATAGAGAATATATAACCTCCTCCTCCCATAAAAGCTCTTTCAGAAAAATATTTGCTGTCATATTAAATTTAGCATGATGCATTTACATCTACAGAGGATGGAGAGCACTGATGTCAGGAATCTCAAAGGAAAGGGGCAGCCATCCTGTTTTGTTCACCTCACTATTGCTGGAAATGTCTGTAGGTGGTGGTTATAGTGAACAGAACACTGGACTTAAGAGTCGAAATACCCGATTCTGCCATAAACTCTGTTAGTTAATCTCTCTGGGACTTGCATTGTTCTTTGATAAAATGGGGTAGAGGTGCTTGCTAGAAATTACTTCTGAAATCTCTCCAAGCATGATGTATAAAATGAGAGAGGACTATTAGAGGTGTTACTGTTCACTGATAAACAACTGTATTAGCTGCTTATCCAAAAAAAAAAAAAAAAAAAATCTCAGGAACTCTTGCTGCCTAACCAGTACAAAAGATTGGCCTTTCCCCCTTAAAATGGATCAAAACCCAAATTAGGGTCCAATGAACCATATAATTGAGTTAACACCTTGCTAAGGGTCTGGCCAATTCGATTCTCACAATGACCCATTGGGGTGTCTGTAAGTCAGAATGGATGTCCCTGCCACCCCCATCTCCATGCCTGGAGACAATCTCTTCAACAGGGAGTTGGTTTAGCCCTCTGAGACACCGTGGCATGTACATAAGATGTCCTCAGTTCACAAGTTATATGCTGTGCTACAAATCACATTTCCAGGCTACGTCAGCGCTGACAGAAAAAGAACTAACTTACTAGAAAACCAGGTATTGCCCAGAAGTAAAACATCTAAAAGGCCCTAAGTTTTTGAACAGTTTTATGTCTGCAGACACAAACGAGAGTTTTGTGGTGAATCCCAGGCACTTTAACGATTTTGAGAAATCTAACGCTGCAATTGTGAGTATCAGGAAAACACTACCTAAAACAGTAGCTTTAAATGACCACATTCTTTTTAAGATGGAGAATGATTTGGGAGAGATTTAGGGAGATCTGTAAACTATTTCTAATCTATCTGGGGAAAATCTAATAAAAAGCCAAAATTAGTTCATCTTAATGATTTTCACAGGCTCACCACTGTAGAGTCATCCAGTGATTCACCACGAGGGAGTGGTGATTGGCTCCTGTCTCTGTGTCTAAACATGTGCCTTTTCAATCAAGAAACAGCTTGGCATGTGATTTGGAGGCTCAATATCTGTTAAGCATTTCAATTGTATTTTTTTGGCAGGAGTTGGTTCAATTGTCTTATTAAATCTGAATAGTTCTACAGTGGAAATAAACACACACACACACAAGCACACACACACACAAGCACACATACACACACAAATAAACCATGTCTGTGTTGGTTCTTAAGTGAACAATATCCTTTCATCTTTCAAGTGTTTAGCAATTATAAAATGGATCCAATCAATATAGACAGGCAACACAAATAAGTCAGACATAACTGATTTTGTATGAATTAATAAGTATGTAATGAGCCTTTACTGCTTGTTAGCATGAATTCTAATCGGTTCCACTCTCCATTTCCCTATTGTGTCTAGAAGCAGCTCAAAACAGCAGCCAAAAGAAAAAGATATGGCAAGCACAGTTTGGTTGGTGACCATGTATTCTGCAGACTGTTGGAGAAATAATTTGGGCCGTGGTGTTTTCCACAGTACTGCTCGGCAGCTCCAGCTTGTATGACCCCTCTAGTACATAAGTCTTGGATATTTAAAACCTTGGAATCAGTGGTTCCTGGTTCTGGAATCTTTGAGTGTTCATTTGTCAGTCTTTCCTTCCTTGAGGCATGCATGTTTCTTATATGTAATCACTCTCTCAGACACAAGCAAGTGGTTGCAGTATTAGGACAAATTCATGGAATCGAAACTGCCTGGAAATGCGCTGAAGAGTCTGATCCTGTTCCAGAAACGAATGCTTTGTTGAAATTCAATACCACATATTTTACCAGTATATATTTAATGTACAATAGTGGAAAGGATTTGAAATAGCACATTTTAATGCTAATCCATAAGGTGCTATTTGCAGACACTGCTTACAGGATCTTTGTAAAACTGGCCTAAATTCCTATGATCGTGAACACTACCAACAATAGTAGTAACATCCCTTACAGCACCTTTGAATCTGCAAAGCCCTTTTATATGAGCATAAAAGACCTGTGAGACAGATAGGACAAGCCCGATTATTTCCACTCTGCAGATGAGAGAACGGAGCCCGGGAAGGGTAACGTAACTGGCTTACAGGTAGCTAGAAGTAGACACGGAATTAGAGTCCCCGCCCTAGAGCAAGTGGATCCAGTGTGCTTCATAACATAGGAAGACCAGGTTTAACCAAAAATATAAAGGCAAAATAGCAATAATAATCATGTTGGCATTTTTATCATAACTGGGCAAGACTAAAATAGAACATGGGTAACATTTAGAAGTAGCAATTGAGATGAGATGAGGTTCATTTGGAAATACGAGTAGAGGTTTTCTGTCTAAAAAAAGAACTGAGACTTGTGTATGGACCTGTTGGTCCTCTCAATTTCCACTAGCTGCAAAGCAGCCAGCTACCTGAAGTCACCAACAAGCATCTCCTAGCAAGATAGACGAGGCCGGTGTCTTCATCTCAGAAGAGCTTCATCGTTAGTGATCACCGTCCCTGAAATGTGTACAGCTCGTCGAGACTGACCAAGCACTGCTTCACACACTGCTGCATTCAGTTCCCGCCACAGCCTTGTGGATGGGCCAGAGCAGATGTCATCCTCCCCATTTGCCGCAGAGCACTCTAACTTAGCACTCAAGAGTTAGTAAATCCTGGGTGGCGGGATCAGAATTTGAGATTGCTGATATCCTCTCTGAAGCTGATCTCTCTGTAACGAGCCCAGTCTTATTAATCACTATATCAGTGAGAGTCCAGTCAGGAGCCAGCTAGCGGAGAGAGTTTAGTATAAAAATTATTAACTAGGTAAACAATGAAGACATCAGCCTCATCTGTCTCACTAAGAGATGCTTACTGGTAACACCAGGTTACCTTGCTGGCTCCCCTGCAGCTAATGGAAACTGAAAGGACCAACAGGTCCATAAACAAGTCTCAGTTCTTTTTTCAGATAGAAAATCTCTACTCATATTTCCAAGTGAACCTCATCTCCTTGATACTCCTCATCCACCTGGATTACTGAAAAGCCAGAAAGAGAACGCTGAACATCACAGAGGCAGCGACTGCAGAAAACAGCTACCACCCCAGGGCTGGGAGACTCAAAGGTTAGAATTATAATATTAAATTATTAAATTTCTAGAATCCTGGAGAGGAGCCCTGCAGAAGAAACCAAGACACCCCCCGTCCCTCCAAGGAAAAGGCATCATTCATCTCGTGCTCTTACCCACTAGGGGCAGGTGAGGATGGTTCAGCAGTTGTTGGGAATGCTGTCAACAGGACTCACCTGCTGCTGTAGGAAGCCACTCTCTCTTCTGAAATGAAGAATCACTAGGGACACTTTCATAGGAACCAGAAGCATCCAGGAAGGTGTAGTCTCTTCTTTCTCCTTCAGCCCTGCAGCCCTTCGCCTCTATTAGCCCCTCTATTAGCAGAGCTAACAGGGGTCCAGCTGGCAAAGCAGAAATACGGTCTGCACAGCCCCAGCCTCAGCAACACCCAGCAGAGTATAAACAGGGAGGTTTGGAGCTAAGAGACACAACCTAAAAGCAGGCACCATGCACATCTTTGGATGTTCAGTATACACACCCTTCTACCATTATTGGAACTGTCATACAATGATAAAAGCTCTATGTTTCAGCCTGATAAGGTGCAACTATCCTTCCTGCAAATAAAGGCAATCTCATCCTCTTCCCCAAATGAGGAGATGCAAGTCCTCATAGCCCATGCATGCACCTCTGCTCTATGTCAATCACACCTTCTCCTCATCTTTTCTGGATATACTTTTACCTAAAGACTAATTTATAAAGTTAACCTCCAACAAAACTCATATAAAATAATAAAAGAAAGGGAGAGACAGAAGATAATAAATAATACATACAAAACAAGCAAAGAAAAAAATGCATATTTTCTGTGATCGTAAGTGATCATGAGGACACTCATGATGGACATTTGTAACTTCCTTCTTTCACAGCTCTCTCCATGTGTCCTTTGCCCTTAGCCATGGCCTCAGCTATGTGGGAGTCTTTCCATTTGAGGTGCTCTAAATCTTCTTTTTGAAGGGTCCAAATCTTCAGGGTTCCAATCTCTTTGTGGTTGCTCTAATTTTTTCATTAACTTTCCTTACTGACTATGAAGGTGCTAAGAGGCATCCCAGAGAACCTCCTGGCTTCCAGGCATACTCTGCCCCCACTGTGAGTAACAACCCAGCTTCCCTTGCTAATCAGCATTGATACCTCCTAGCTAATAGAGTAACTCCTTCTTGGTTTGCGGGTTCAGTGGCATGAGTAGCCCAAAATGGCCAGATGGTAACCTCTCGTCTTCCAATTCAATGGAACCCCTGTTGTGGGCCCCAAGGAAGCATTTATCCCTTGGGAACCGAAGTCTCCAAACCAAATGAAAAGCAAAAAAATATGATTGGGTTATTAGTGAGAGAAACCACTCCTAAATACATACCCAGAACCCATGTATTCCAGCGACAGGAGAGACAGCCCCAGTGAGTCTCTGATCCCAAACACGTAGACACTCTCACACTGGATTTTGTCTCCTAATTGATAATATAAATCTAATTTTAAAGCATGTTGATAGAATTGTATGTCTTTCAATGGCACCACAGAACAAAATGCTTGTATGAAGGACATCACTTCCTATATTTTGTTAGACTGATCCCAGAGAAACTTCCCTTCCTAAGTTCACTAGACATTGTCAAAAGCAAAGAATATTCTACTAGAGACAAAAGAACACAAAAGATCATTTTTTTACTTTAAAAAAAGACAGTAACCAAAGCCAACCTGAGAAGGCTACATATTGTATGATTTCAACTATATCACATTCTGGAAAAGGCAAAACTTTGGAGACAGCAAAAAGATCACCGGCTGGAAGGAGCTGGAAGGAGAGAGGAATAAATAGGCAGAGCACAGAGGATTTTTAGGGCAGTGAAACATTCTGCATGATACTAGGATGATGGATACATGTCATTACATACTTATTAAAATCCTTAGAATATACAACACCAAGAGCGAGCCCTATTGTAAACTATGGACTTTGAGTGATAATGGCGTATCCATGTAGTTTCCTTAATGGTAGCGGACACACCACTCTGGTGCAGGATGCTAACAGTGGGGGAGGCTGTGCCTGTACGGGAGGCAGGAGGTATATGGAAAGTCTCTATACTTCCTGCTCAGTTTTGCTGTAAACCTAAAACTGTTCTAAAGAATAAAGTCTATTTTTTAAAATGCCATTAATCTGATTGAAGGAAAATCAAGAATTTTGCAAAAAGGAGATATGTTTTATTCATTTTTAAAGAAATGGTAGAAAAGTGAGATCAGACAGTAAAGGAGCAGCAAGAAAATCGACAAATTTGGAAGAAATAGATGCAAACTGGTACTATTGCAACAGCCCTGGAGTTCTCTGGCTGGCTGCCTCACCCTGCCATTTCCCTTCTTCAGTCCATACCCCCCACACTACTCACCTCCATTACTTCCCTTTGTGACCTGTAACCCCACCCCAGCAGCTGGGATAGCCCCTTTGATGGATGTCATTCTGATTCTTTGACAGCATTCCTAGGCAGCGCTATTGAGGAGAGAGCATTCCCAAAAGCTGCTAGAGACTAGTATCCTTTGCATCTGTGGTTTAGATGTTTTGAGGTTAATTCTGTATGTAGATATTTACTCTCTATTATTAATATTTGCAGAGAAGCATTGAACCTAGTTCTCTGATCCTCAGTTTAAGTGCTAAATCCCTACAAATCTGCAGAAAGAGTGAGCCCTGGGAACAAGACATTCAGAGAAAATCACAAGGTACTGTTAGGGACGGGAATGAGTGAGACCGGGCGGGTGTGTAGCAGCTTCTTCTGCTCCCTCCGGGCTGCAGGGAAGATGTTGTGGATTCAGAATCTCCATTTCCATCCAGTGCCAGAGACCAAGGCCCTTCCCAGAGCCTCCCACACCCCTTCTTCTTACAGCCGGCCACATGCAGAAAGCCAACTCGGACGGCTGTGGAAGGGCCATGCCTGCATTTGAGAAAAAGCACCCAGGGACAGACCAGAAGGATCTGCTTTAAATCCCTGCTGCTGACTTTCCAGCCCCCTCGCTTTCTTATCTCCCGCTCTTTTACCCAGGTTGTTGCGATATCTTCTCATAATGCCGAGAAAATAGTAGATTCTGATTAAATGTTTATCGAACAGGTAGATAAACGCGTGGATGAATCACTGTAACATGTCTCCCTGCCTGCAGCTTCTTTCCTTTCGAATCCATCCATCCCAATATCAGAGAAATCATCTTAAATATGTATCATATTATATTTCAGCCACCAACACATTCCACCCCACAAACAAACAATAGAACTTCAACAGCTCCCGTTATTTCCAGGATACTAAATTAAACTTCCTGGTGTGGAATTAAAACCTGAGCCTACACCACCTTCCACTGTGTGCTTCCTTGAGCTCCTGTCACTAGCCAGGTTGCCCTGGGAAGTCACTTAACTTTGTGAGCCTCCATTTCCCAATGCTTCATACATGGGGTTGAAAGAGCTGACCACGCATCCCCTCCCACCGTTCCTCTTTCCCCACCCCTGACTACTCCACTTGCACTACTTTCATCATTTAGAAATAATCATTTCTTTTTGCTGGGGAGGGGGGCTCCCACATAGCACTTCATACATGTTTTTATCTATCATTTATTCTACTGACTTTACTGTTATCAGTTGTCATTTCTTATCTCTTCTATTGGACAGTGAGCTCACTGAGGGCTAAGACTGGTTTTAGCCATTGCATCCTCCCCCCATACCTAGCTTTGTGCCGACTTGTTCAATGACTCCTCAAATGGATTGACTTTGAAAGGCACAGACACTTTCCTAACAGGATATTATTAGAGGGAAAGTGAGAAGACAACGTGTTCTCTCCCCTTTCCTCAACTCTAAATTCTTTCACAATGAATTAATTACTTATTAAAAAAAAAAAAAAACTCCATCCCAGAAACATTCCTTTAGCTTAAAACCGTGTCTTTTAAGACATAAAATGGATATCCTTTTTGGAGAACAATACCCCTCTTTCAGAGGTTATACTTCTAAGTAAGAACATGTGTATCTGATCTTTTCTGGGAAGCAAATTGTCATAGAAAAGTGGAGAGCCTGGTGCTAACTGGGACATGAAACAGATTGAAAGACACAAAGATGGGAGGCTGGGAACACCAAGATAAACTCCAACCACTTCATAATCTCACCCAGACCAATCCTGACTGGTGGTCCCCAAGTGACTCCTAGGTGGTCCATAGACGGATTTCTGGAGGAATTCATGTTTATAATACCACTGTGTCTTTGTTTTTGTTTCTGGAATGAATTAATTATTTAGTTAGGGTAGTAAATGAGGATCAGACGCCGCCTTTCAACAAATGCAATTCCTTTTGTCTCATTAGTACTTGAGAAAATGTTTGACGCTGAATGTGAGTAGGTGAAATGTGTCGATTACGAGGTCTTTTCCCCTGATCAAATGGTACAAAAGAAAGAAAAGTGTGGGATCCCCGTTATTATTCCTCTAATTTTACATAGTTTCTCACCAGACCATCAGATTAAACTCTCATCAATATTAGGTTATCAGTTGACTTGAGAATGTCACATCATTCCTGGCCTCCATATCGTCTTTGGGGCTGTTCATTCCATCTAAAAGACGCTTTCTCCCTCATCTTCCCCAAAACATTTTTATTCTTCAAAGTTCAAAAAAAGGTACCATTTCTCCATGGAAGCCTTTTCTGATTCCTCCACTTAAGGGTAGATACCCTTCTATGTTTTCATTTATAGCCAATGTAACAGTGAACTTGTACATTTATTTGTTTATGTTTCTGTTTTAGTTATTTATTACTGCATAACATATCATCCTAAAACTTACTAAAACAATAGCATTTTTTTTTTATTTCTCATGAATTTGTAGACCAACTGGGTTCAGAGGGCAGTTCTGTGGCTCCGTGAGTATGGTAGTAGCTGAGGTCACTCGTGCAGGTGCATTCAGGTGGGAGCATGCTGAGAGCTGGAATAGCTAAGATAACTTGTCACTCTCCACGGCCTTTCTCCACACGGTGGTTAATCATTCAGTAGAAGTCTGGGTTTCTTATGGCACAGTAGCTGCACAGGACAGGAAAGAGTAGAAGTTGCCAGGCTTCTTAAGGGCTAAACCTAGAAGATGTATGCACCACTACCTTCACTTTTTTTGAACAAAGCAGGTCACAAAGCCTTCCCAGATCAAGGGCAGGGGCGTATGACTGTACCTCTGGGTGGGAGGAGTAGCCCAGTATCAATGGCCGTCTTTAACCTGCCCCCTTCCCCACCGCACAGTGAGCTCTTTCTGGCTAGAATACTGAAAGTTACTGAAAGAACAAATTTCTTTGGGGATAGTCATCTTTGAGGAATTAGGAAGAGTGTTTAAAGATGTGTCAAAAGGAATTTAAACTAAAGAGCAAGAAAAGAGGTTCTATAACCCACATCCTGAACTTTCAAACAATTCTGGCTTCCACAATGTTCAAGAGGAGGAGGGGGAGTAGCCAGCATTGTCACCTGTTTTCTCACCAGATGCCCAAGAAAACAAAGGTTTTTGTAGACAGAACTACTATGAATACACAACTCCTGAGGGCTCCTTACCGCTCCAAAATCCTCCATGCTCCATCACAATCCAAAAATCCAACCAAGACGAGTTCAACCTGACATCAGAACTCAGGCCACTTGGTACAATTAAATAAATTTTTGATAATAGTTTTATCTAATCACCATTACACATGAACTAGTAGGATCTGACCACTGAAATTCCAGGAGTTCAGTCTGAATATGAAATATTGTACTTCGTTTGCTAGAGGCAGGGTTCATGCAATGAAAGGAAAATAGAAGATTTAACAACTGATTCAGTTGCATCATTTATCAGCAGAATATGACATAGTAAGGAATTGATTACTGATTGTAAATTTTGGGGCAAAATCTTTCTGGAGTGAAATTTGACAACATATATAGTAAAAGTGTTGAAATTTTTGCATATCCTTTGACTTGTAAATTCTCCTAAGACTTTGTCCTGGAGGAAATAGTCATGGATGGGCATAAAGATATCATTGTGAGATGTTTGCTGTAGCATTACCTAAAACAGTGAAAATATTGATGCCGATCTATATTCAAGCAATATGAGATTAATTATATATATTAAAGCACATTTTACTTGTGCGCCACCAATTTATGGACTGCTTAGAAGGCATTAAAGTAGAGCAGTTCAGTTTAATAGATTCAGGTGACTAGATCATGGAAAGTGTTATTTACTAAGCTACTTCCTCAGATCAAAAAGTTCTTTGTCTAATGAAAAGCCACGAAATATGCAATATGTGAGACCCACCATACTACACAACAACCTGTGTGTTCTCATTGACATGCCATGACTTCAGAACATACTGAATCTGAAATGTCTATGAGAATCGGGGCTAAGAAATGGAACTATACTTCTAGACTGTAAATTCCATAAAAGTAGGGATTTTGTCGATTTCATTAAACAAATATATTTTGAATAAATGAATGATGAGATCGCATGAATCATTAATCTCCTATGAGATGGTCCTTCAAGATAGCTTCCTAGATGACCTGAGGTTACATAATTACGTCCTTTGCTGTGGCTGCCACAAACAGCCCACATCCCAAGGACTTCCGAGGACAATTTTTAACAGGCAGTTTTAAATATATAAGAGAGAGAGACAGATAAAGAAGGTCCCAGTATATACCTGGAAGCTGAAACTATGAGGGAAAAAATACTCATCCAAGGAGAGTTAGGAGAGAATGGCCGAGGACAGACTTTTGAGAAATAAAGATCTGTGATGAGCTTGACTGTCTTCTTTGCCCCCATGTCCCTCTGGTCTCTAGACGTGGAATTTCATAGCTGCCACAGCAGACTGAACTTCACCCTAGGGCCCAAAGAGCACAAAACCAGGGCTCAGCTGCAGGAGCTCCCTGCCCACCCAGACAGAGACCCTGCCTTGTGCCTGGGATCTAGAAATCATATATTTTATCCAATTGTCCCATATTTGACCTTTCTTCTTAGTGTCTTACCCTCTACTTCAAGTTCTGTAAGACAAAGTGTTCTTGCTTTGTTTGAGCCAGAGCTCTCGATTCCAGAGTCCTGTACTCTGTCCCTCCAGGCCCACCTGCCTCTCTGCACCTCTGCCATTTGACTATTGCCAATTCCCAGTGACTCTGCCCACCCACCCAGATTCCCACTTCTTACCCACTGCGGGACTTTGTCAGACTGTTTGCCTTGGCAGAACTTGCTAGTCTCTGCACAATGGATGTCCTTGATCTTCCAGCCTTTCATTGACCACGTCTGGGATCTGATGGGTGGAGAGAAAATTTCTATAGGTGACTCCCAATTTATGCTTCCTTCTTTTGAAGCTAGAGCCATTTAACTCCCATCATATGTATGGAACTGGAAGAATTCTAGGTCAGCTATTTACTGCCTCGGTGTTGAGTCATTCTTGATATTTTAATTCTAGATTCATGACTTTTTCCCCTCACTGACGTTCTTTTCCTTAGAGGGGAAAAGAAAACCAGGTCTTGCTGGTTGTTTGGCCAGCCCTCTGAAACCTCAGTCTTTCCTTGTCTCATGGATCTTATTCACACGTGGGACTTGGGCTTAATTTTGGACACTTGCTGAAGGTACTTGTGGTATATTCTGTTGTGTTTGCTCAGACCCTTCTTCAGGACTGAAGCACTCAGTTTGGAACAAATCCACTGGATGTATATCCTAAGTGTCCCCCCTTACAATATCTCTTTGCTTTTTTTCTCTCTGTGAATTTTTAAAGACTATCAAAGCCTGACTTTCCAAATGATTTCTCTTGCTCCCACCTATGACCCAACCAGAAAAGTCCTCACGAATAAATATCTGTAACTGTAGTATGTTCCCAGTGGGCATTCAGGAGCAGGATTGATGATACATTCTTGACTTTCCTCCTAGTGCATTAAAATTCCTCTTCTTCCAAGTCTGCCCTTTTGTTTTAGATCTCTCAACAGGCCGTTCTTCCTCCTTCTCCTTTCTCTTCACACCGAAATCCTGAATAAAAACATCACTAGGCCACAGGTTAAGATTCAATACTCCTTAGGAGAACATTAATAAAGCAACTATGCTCAGAGCTTTTGAGGTTTTATTTTTTTGTGTTTGGATTTTCTTTTCTTGGTAAATTACATCTATTGGCCATCCTAGAGTAACCCAAACACACAGGAAAATAGTAACCAAAATTTGAAATACCACATGAACTCAAAATAATATGCCTTACCAATAATTTGCATTAAGGCTAATGCTAGTCAATATGTAGAGTATAAAGTTCTTACCCAACTGATTTAGAGCTGCCAAATTGGTTACAATAGAAATGTTGTACCATTTCTAAAGCTACAAGTCAAAGATTTTCCTTGCTGTTTTAGGGAATAGCCAATACTATATTGTTTCACCTGTCCTGTGTTTTCTAAATGTATTAGACCCTAAGACACAGGATAATTAGTGGCTGGTAGATAAGCCACCAACACACACATACACACACACACACACACATACACACAGATACACATGACTTTTCCATTGAGTTACAGAAATTTTGTGCCCAAATTAACAAGTATTTAATGCTTCTCTGTTTCATCTGGATTGAGAAAAATATTTATTTTCCCCTATAAGTAAAAATTTCATGGCTAGTGCTCAATTGTACATGACAAGATTTAGGGCCAATATTATGCCATCAGATTCCCTTTTCCTCCATCTCTGACTCAGTCTTTCAGCCATTTTGACAACTCAGTGTGGAGGCAGGACGGCAACAGAAGCAGTGGAAAAACCCGGTGGAAAAACTCAAACAAAATTTCCAGAATTGGGTCATATTCATCCTGATAGTCATGTCTTTGGTTATGTGGTTATAAGCAATCAATCCCTATGGCCAGTGGGATGGAATGTGCTGATGGTTTGGGCCACGTTTGCACGTGCTTCAATGCTGAAATCTGGTGGCTATTTGCAAAAAAAACAGAGAGAGAGAGAGATAATAATTGTCAGCAAGGATGTGGAGAAAAAGAAACTCTTGTACATTGTTGGTGGGAATGCAAATTGATGGAGCCATCGTGGAAGAGAGTTCGAAGGGAGATTCCCCAAAAAACTAAAAATAGAACTACTATAGAACTACCACATGACCTAGCAATTCCACTTCTAGGTCTATATTTGAAGGAAATGATATCAGTAGTTTGAAGAGATACTTGCACTCCCATGTTCACAATAAAACATTATTCATAATAGCCACAAAATAGACACTAACAAGCATTTATGGATGAATGAATGAATGAATGAATGAAGAAATTGTAGTGTTTGTGTGTGTGTGTGGTGTGTTTATATATATATATATATAAACACACCACACACACACACACACACACACACACACACACACAGTGTGGAATATTATTCAGCCATCAAAAAGCAGGAAGTTCTGCCATTTTCAACATTATGGATGAACCTAGAGGTCATTATTCTAAGTGAAATAAGCTAGAAACAGAAAGACAAATATTGTGTGATCTCACTAATATGTGGAATCTAAGAAAGTCAAGCTCATAGAAACAGAGAGTAGAATGGGGGCTAGGGGTCAGACAGATGGGGAGATGTTGATAAAAGATCATAAACTTTCAGCTATAAGATGAACAAGTTCTGGGGATCTAATGTACAACATGGGTAGTGATGGATGTGTTAATTAATTTGATTGTGATACCATTACACAATGTATATTTATATCAAATCACATTGTATGCCTTGAATATATACAACCTTTACTCATTAATTAAATATTTAAAATGTTTAATATATATATGGATAAAAAAGATTGACGTTCAGAGTGGCATCTGCTTCCCTAAAAATAAATGGGCAGAGGAAGGTTGGGGACTTTCTAGAGGAATATTAGGGTAGGTGCTACATGGCACATAAATAGCACCTCACCCAACAGGCAAGGTGTTGCCCTCAAGGAGCTCACATTCTAGAAAGAGACAATGACCAAAATGCTTAATAAGACAATGCCAACGGGTGTTCAGTACACCAAAGAAAATAAACAGTAGGAAGAGAGACTTGCAAGTGTAATAAACTAGACAAGATGGTTAGAAGAAGCCTAGCCAAGGAGGCAACTGCTCCATATAGGATTATAGTCAGACAAGCATGGCTTTGATTTTATGTAATTCTTTAGTAAATCTGAATGATTTCAGGTTGTTTAGCTCAAGTGTTTCTTAAGCATTGTTCAGTATATTGGAGACATTTCATACAGATTTTCACCAGATGCTGGCAAATCGAAATATTTGTTCAGTTCTTAAGGTTGTTTGCTGAGGGCAGTATTTTGTATTTTTAGATAATTGCGTTTGTTTGCATGTGACCTTGGTTTGTTGCAACCAATTGTCTGATGCTTTCAAATTTGTCTGAGATCAGTACAGTGAGAACCCTTTTGTTGTCTTCCCAATCTTAATTATTTCCTTCATCTGATAATTACCATTGTCTAAAGAATTGCAAGAGGGGCCACCCTAAGAAAAGATATACACGGGGATATTTTTTAAAAACTAATTTGGGCGACTAATTTAATTATCCCATCAAGTGAGTGCCCCCACTCCCCGACTGCCCCTCGAGCTGGAGGCAGTTTCTTTTCCAAACCACATCTGTGAGCACAGGGGCACAGCCACATTTGCATTTCAGCACCAGGAGGCAGCTGAGTGTCCACAGGTCACGCAAGGACCATATGGAAAATAGCTCAAGTGTTTACACCTCAGTTCCAGAGAAAAACCCTGTGTGATTACTACTGTCTTACAGCTGCGGAGACTGATGCACACACTGGCAAGCAAATTGCTTCAGGGACCATTGGCAAACAGGATTAAGAAAGAACTGGCCTCTGCTGAGCCCTGCTCTTGGGTGAGCCTGTCTCCCGGATAGCACTCGGTCTAGCTCCCAGCTCCGATCCCAGTAAGGAGCAGAGCTCCTGGGACAGAGTACATACTTGTATCAGTTTTCTACTGTCACAGTAACAAATTACCACCACGAATTTGGCAGCTTAAAACAACATTTCCTATCTCGCAGCTCTTTAGATCCAGGGTCCAGGGATATCACGGCTCAGCGAGAGCCCTCTGCTCAGAGGTTCTGGAATCAGGGGGGTCAGCAGAGCTCGGTTCCTTCCGGGAGGCTGTGCGGAGGGATCCGCTGTCAGGTTTACTCAGGTTGTTGGCCACATTTAGTTCCTGTGATTGAAAGACTGAGGTCCCTGTTTGCTGGAGGTAAACGGAGGACCATTCCAACCTTCAAGAGGCCACCTGCGTTCACCGCTTGCGACCTCCTTCATCTCGAAAGCCAGCAACGGTGGGTGGAGCCCTGTCGTGCTCTGATCCTTCTTGCTTCTTCTGCCGCATTTCTCTGACACTTCTGCCCCCCTCCTCCATTTTTCATCGTCCATGTGATTATGTTGGGCCCACCAGGATCATCTCTCTATTTTAAGGTAACCTGCGAGGTCCCTTTGCCAGGTAATGTAGCGTATTCACATGCTCTGGGGGTTAGGACATGGAGAGGCCATGCATCTGCATACCACACACTCAATTAGTATTTTTTAATAAATAAAGGATTCACCTAAGAGCAGGCACTAATAATACTGTCTCTGCCATGTAGCAATATACCCGAAGACGGGATCTGCTGGGTGGGGACTTGTACAGACATAGGAGGGGAAAAGAAAACATCACTGCACGTGCATTCTACACCCGGCCTAGACCTAGGTGCCTTCCCATGAAAGTCTTCTTTGAACACAGGCTTTGTGAGCAGACACATGTCTCTGTCTTCTAACTGAGACTCTAATTAACTAAGTGACTTGTCCAGTAGCAGAGCCCCCTAAATCCAAGTCCATGTAGTTTTTCTATTATGCACGGTTTCTCTGTGCTTAGATCTGTATGCGTTGTACCCATGGACGGTTGTGCTTAAGTGCGCAGACTCTAAAGCAAGACTGCCTGGGCTCAAATACAGGTCTGGGACATACCAACTGTGTGACCTTGGGCTAACTGCTTAACATCTCTGTGCTTTAATTTTCTCATTTGTTAAAAATAGAATAATTTTATCAAGTTTATGGAGTTATTATGAGGATTACATGGGTTCATATAATTAAAGCTCATAGAACAGAGCCTGGCATCACTCTGTGAGTGTTAGCTATTCCTATCACTATATGTTAGAGAAATTGGATTTCACCCACATGTGTTACCTTTTAATTAGTATTTTTTAATGTCTTACCCATGAATAGGTTTTATCATCTCTAGCACATTTGCATTTGCACTGCCATGTTCATTGTTATTTTTTCTCCATAAGCCCTATGGAATGATAGAGAAAGGGATAGTGGTTAAGACAATACTTTTGAAATGATGACTGTACCTCAATAATAGGTTAGGAAGAGTATGTGTTGAGGGATCTACCAGACACCAGAAAGTCTCTCCAGCCATGGCAGAAGGAGACACAAACCCAAGAGCGGTCAGTGGAGCCCAGACGAGCTGACTGGACGAGCAGAAACCACAGAGGTCAGAGTGGTGTTGGTGTCCAGACACCCACTGGCCTCCATTGCCTGGCACCCCTGCACACAAGCACAGGCCATCCGGGCTCCTTGCGCGGAGCAGAGTGCATGGCCTGCACTCCAGAGCAATGGGTGGTGCCTGTGGATGACCTCCTGTGACAGCCACAGACACTGCCCATGGATCACCAAGCACATTCATCCATTATGTGGTCATAGACCCCATTACTCTCTCTCTTTTTGCGTTCTCCTTCTCTTCCTACCCTTCTTCCTAGCCCTCCTTTTTGGAACCAAGATTATGAGAGCACCACTTTTCATAGCAAGGCTGACCACATCAAGGTCATGAGGCCCCCAGTAAGTATCCGGACACTACCTGAGCTGATCGCTGTTCTCAAGCATTTCACAAGTGACACAGACATGACTTTTTTCTCATCTTTGGACATCAGAGAGGGAAAAAAAATCATTACTAATCTGATCTGAGTGCCAAGTAATCACCATCAACATGAAGCAGAAACATGAGTCCCAGTGGAAATCCACTACTGATCACTCTAACCTAATGAACACCAGAATTGAATCCACATGGAGACATTTATTCTTTCACTCACAATAAGTGGTATTTTCCCATATTGAAGCAGCACTAAGAACAGCATTTAAAGAAAGAAATATGCAAGGAAAGTGAAATATTTTCATGCTGTCAGTAGTGTGTGAACATTCATTTGATCATTCCATTCTGTGATCTCTTCATGGCAACTGTTGGATCATATAACTGTCCAGCAAACAAGTCTCTTCCATGAATTCTATTTCCCTCTTGGGCCATTTGCCAAGAATAACAGATTGAACTTTAACTCCAAGCCTGAAAAGTTTCCCTTGACTGACTAGAGTTCAACCCCAGTCTATTATCCTAAACTAACTGATAAAACAATCCTTTGATGCTGTCCTTTGAACAAGTTGTGTAAGCTCAAACTTAGTGAGAAAGAAAAAAACAGCATATAAAGGAAGCTTTTGAGTTAGCAGCTATCCTAATTCTTAATTTCAGACACTGTACAAACATTTCACACCTTAGGGTTGCAATAACAAGACCTACAAAACTTCAAAAGTGCAGGCGGATATTTCTGAGTTCGTGCCTTCATCTCGCGCAAAAACCTAAGCGGCCATATGTTACCTTATTTTGTGTGAGAGCTGTGATTTATGTACATTCCATTTTGCCCTGAATCTGGAAATAATTTCCCCTGAATATGAATGTGAAGGCAAAAGAAGAGGGAGGGTGGGAAGTGCCGTGTTCACACAGAACTGCGTTTATATCCCTGGAACGCTGGACACTCTTCTATTACGGGGTGCGCCTCTTTATGTTGCAATGGTTTATTCAGATCTGCTTACCTGTCTGTCACATCCATGAGCCACAGGCTAAGTTACCCACAAGAAACTGTGCTTGGATGTTTGGCAAAAGAGAGGCAACAAGAAGAAGAAGAAATAGAAACATTTGGATAATCAATATTTATTTTAACAAAATCGTTGAAAGTATCACTATACAAAAAACTTAGTACTTTGATGGACTTCCTAACACTTCTTTTATCATTTAGTGCCGTTTTGGTCTGAATTGTATTTAGGATGGAGAAGCCACCATAATCATTTCTGTGCCTAGAGCTTTTCAAAAAATTTACCTGGTGCTCTCTTTGAGTTCTCAGAAATAAGGGAACCTCCAAAATTCATCTTGAACAAAGACATTCAAGGATGGATTCCGAGCCAAAGCAGTGCCTGGCACATAGTAGGGGTTCCACTGTATTAGTTAAATGGGTGAACAGACAGAAATGGGTATGCCCAGTACTTAACACACGCTCTCTCCTTAGTGAGGTTTTGATCGATACTTGTTGACCTATGACAGTGTGGCAAACTTAAGCTTCTCTCCTAGAAAATGGAGTGAACACCTAAAAAATGGAAGTATTTGCAGATAAATATATCAGGTTACAAGCATGCATGTATACGCACACACGCACACACATGCCCACACATATACACACACACACACACACATACACATACAGCAACATGCCTTATAACCAGATCCTCCTGGAGCCAGAGAGCCGGAGCCTCTGCTTTGCTTTATACCACTAGGGTGTCTTGTTTTCTCCTCCATGTGCTTTGTTTGATTGTACTTGTTGTATCTAATAACTGGGCCAGACTGAAGAACAATAGCTGTGGGCTTGCATAGTTAAAGGTGCCTGTAAGGTGAACTAGCTGTGTTCCCTGAGGTGGTGCATGAATTGAGGTGAGGGTCAGGGAAGAATCCAGTGGCGGCACTTGTCAAGCGGAGGGCAGGTCCTGACCAAGCAGTGACAAGCGCAGATAGAAACACCACAAACAGTGAACACAGGGAAGGTCCAGGAAGGGACTGCAGACTTCACTGACAGGACAGAGAGCTTGAAAACAGGGACCTAGGACCAGGCAATATTTAGGCACTTGGAAAAATAGCCAAAGTGTCTAATAGTAAAGAATAATGTAAAATATCCGAAGTGTCTAATAGTAAAGAATAAAGCTCATCACAGGTGCACGAAGCTCAAAGGTGCATGAAGAGGAGAGAATACAGGCAAGATAAATTCTGCTGGCAAGAGCCTGGAGGGCTCTTGGAGGGCCTGACAACACAACTAGGTTAAAAAGGCAGGAATTTAGGCACAAGAAGATTAATAGATTTACCAAAACTAGAGTCTGGAAATGGGGACTCTGTGCCATGAACAAGGCAGAAGCCCAAATCAGAACAAAGCTGATGCCGGTGTATGCCTTACGTGCAATCCCCCCGCTGCCAAATTACAGACTGGAGTGAGATTGACCAGAAGTGGAGATGTAAAAGCTATAGCACACCTCCCTCCCTCCCTCCCTTCCTTCCCTCCTTCCTTCCTTCCCTCCTTCCTTCCTTCCTTCCTTCCTTCCTTCCTTCCTTCCTTCCTTCCATCCTTCAACATCTTTTGGCTGCCAACTCTCTGTTCCAGGCACCGAGAGCCAGTGGAGATGACAATGACATAGGCCTGGGGAGAAAGAGGAGAGAGAGAGCATTTCCAAGCGCCAGGTGTGCTGCAAGGAAGCGCAGCAGGGGAGGGAGGCAACCAAAAGGAGGAGCTGAGAGATGTGGAAAGAAGGAAAAAGGCAGGTCCAAACATTTTCTGAGTTACACTATGTTTTCTCCATAATTTAGGTTTCCCTCTGCACATGATATTCTTTCATTTGATCTTTAATGAGGGTGAACTTACACCCTGCAGAAAGTTGTCCTTTTGCTAATTACACTGTTTATTCGTATCAAACTCTAGAGACCATTCCAAGCGTGAAACTAATGCAGCCACACAATGCATGTGATTTTGACCCAAACCTGTTTCTCTCCACTTCTCCACTCCTGTAATGGTACTAACCATCCACTATTTGAACAAACCAGAAACCTAGGAGTCATCCTTGATTTCTCTCTTGGCCTCATCACTTCTGCCTCCAACAGCCAATCCATCAGCATATTCTATTCAAAGGCTACTTCCAAAATATGTCCTGAATCCATTCACCTCTCTCCATCTCTGCACCACTCCCTAGCCCAGGCCACTAACCTCTCACCTCTGCCATCTGATTAACCTCGTAACTTGTCTTCCTGTTTTCATGCCTGTTGCTCCTAAGTCTACTCTCTGCCAGTGTACTAATTTCATTACCTGCCTGGAGACACCCACTGTGCCCTGGCCCACTTAAAGACCTTGCTTGGACCTACCTGTTCCCGTGTTCTGGTCGCTAACACTCACCACCTCACGCCTCTCCCCACTTACCCACTGTATCCCAGCCATCCTGCCTGCTCCTTGGTCCTCAGTCACCAATCCATTCCCACCTCGGGGCATCTGCAACCCCTGATTACTCTGCCTAGAATGTTCGTGTCCAATCTTTGCATGGCTTGTTTCAACTTGAATTTCCCCTCCTCAGAGAGGATTCATTCCTTAAATGTTAAATCTGAAAGTGTGATCATAAAAACGCCTTGTTTGTTACTGAATTTTAAAATCCTCCTCTATTGTTTTATATATCATTTTAAGGATGGTGTCTACTTTATCCAGTTAAAAATAAACATAAAGAACATGACTCCATTGAAATCTTTCATATTAGCAAATTCTTTGATTCAGTGGCCGAAACAAGGGCATTTTAACCTCAGATGTCTTTGGTAGGTTAATTTTGCAAATCTCCACCTGCTAGGGTTACTTTGGTGGGTAAGGTCACCAGAAGCTCTGCTAAGTTCCAACGGAACCTATCTGGTAGACCTAGTCATTTATTTTTTAAATGACAGACATCAGAGCAAAATAGAGTACTGCAGTTCGATTTTCCTATCACTGCATGTTGAGCTATGACTTGCAATTTTCCGATTAGTATATGATAACAAATTTACCATTTCAATGCTTAGAGAAAATCACAGACATGAATATGCTATTCCTATCAATTGGGGTCACAGAACAAACAGAAAATATAGGTTAAATTCTATGGTACTATTATATTAAAGGTCTCTGTGAAAGAATATTTCACTCCCCTTCTTAAAGAGAATGAACTTCTGGCTAACAAATCTAAACATGGGTGTCCAAGATAACAGAAAGCACACTTTTGGGGGCCAGAAAGCACTCTAAGCATTTCACATCCACAATCTCTAACTCTCAAAGCCACTGAAAAGGTCAGCCTCACTTTTTATACTAGGAAACTGAGGCTCGAGGGCCACACAGGGAGGTGGGGGAAGAGCCTATATTCAAACTCTGGTCCATCGAGCTCCACACCCTGTGCCGTTCCCAACGCGAACATGGCGGCCTCCAATTTCTTTGACTAATTGGGCTAGAAGAATTGAGGATCACCTAACACTTTTAGAGAATAAAATGAATCTCAGAATAGGAAGGAAGTGAAACAAAAGAGAATAAACAGAGAAAGGGGGCAGAGATCGTGATGACGGAGAAAATTGGCACAAACCCTTATTATTCTTTGAGGTGGAGAGAGTTTATTGGATTTCTAGCAAAATGCACTTTATCTTCTCAATTCAATCAGATTGATAAACCCTCTGAAGATTTATACCATGCTGTCATTGTTTTTCTGACCCATCTGGTGAGTGTGATCATGTTCAAACATTAAATGGGGAGAAAATAAATGTGCATTCTCTCTGAAAAGACAGACACATATGTTCTCAGCCTGACAAGTCAGATTCGGCTGAAGAAGACACACCCCAAAAACGGATGTGCTGAACCGGGATTGGGCTCAACTCAGGTCCCAGGCAGCTGCTTTATTTTGAACAAAGCTGCGTGTAATATTAGATGGGATTAAATCTCTCTCTTTCTGATGAGAAGCCAGCCAAATGTTTCCTAGTTTCTAAGTTTGTCCCCCTGTTGGATCCCAAAGAGGAACTGAGAGGACCTTCCAAGATATCCTCTGTTGAATGTGTCATGCAAGATTCTCCCTCGCCAGACTTTCGGTAATTGGAGGAAAATGTCTCTAGGTGAATTGTCCGGGAATAAATCACTTCGCTCTGCAGAGATCCTTCGTTATTTAAGTACCCAGGGGCTTCTACAAAATCCTTTATATTTTTTTTTCAGTCAGGTACTGATATTTATTGTGGTTTTTTAATGGTATGCCAAAGATATTCTCTCTCTCTCTCTCTCTCTCTCTCTCTCTCTCTCTCTCTCTCTCTCTATATATATATATATATATATATATATATATATATACGTCTCTCTGAAGGCACCAATTAGCTGGAGTGAAATTCTTTTGTTTGCAAAAGAGAATCAAAAGAATGTTTTGTTTTTAAAAAAAGCAAAACAGCATAGATCTCTTAGGTGAAAAAAATCATTTTACAGGCAGTAGCCTAATAATTTCATGTAAAATTCCTGTGAGTCATTTAAGAGACATACAGCCTTTTGTGCTCTACTTCACAACTAAGAAACTAATCCAGAGAGGCATAAAATGGCTTTATGAGATGGTAAATCCTAGGTCTCTGACACTAAGCCAGACTGCCAGCCGGCAAGTTCTAAAAACCTACGTTTCCTTCCTTAGGTATGTTTTATCACTTTTTTTTGAGATTACTCTGTTGTCTAAATGCCCTGTTTAGCATATCCTACTGGAAATGACCAAGTGTTTAATTTTATTTTTGTATTAGTCTTTGATTTCACGAGGTAACATTCTCTTTTTACTTGTGATCTCGTAGTTTGCTTTGTGGAGTTTTCTGAAACTTCCTGCAGGTAAAAAGTGTTGTGACTGAACTTCTGTGGGTGAGAGGGGAGGTGGACACTTGGCTGTGCCTGGGGCAGGTGCTGCTTTGGAAGAGGTCGGTGGGCCGGGCTTCCCTTGGTCCTCCTTGTCACCGGCCCCTCTGCTTATTCCTGTGTTCTCACGGCGTGAGCTACCTTTGGAACTTGGAGCTGAGCTTGAGAACAGTTATCTAAAGCTTTGGAAATTGAGCATTCATAGAGTTAGAGAAGAAATATGAAAAACAACGTCACTATTCCATCAGATGTGGAGTCTCACTGCCAAGAGCATCTGAAGAAGAGGCGCAGAAATCCTTTGAAATAAACTATTTAATCTCCTGACAATGTTTTCCAAGTGTAGGTTTTGAAATATCTGCAATAAAATCACTTGCATTGGTTGGGTGGGCAGGAAACAATGGTGTTAAAATGCAGAGTCCTTGGCCCCATCCTAGCCATAGTGGATCGGAATTCTGGGGCAGAGCCTGGAAATTTGCATTTCCCAAGGTGACTCTAGTGCATTGTGATTTTTAAAGAACAATTGTTTAAAAAAGTAAATGAGCCAGCCCTGCTCCTGGTGTCACTGACAACTGCCTACAAACCACTCCGCTCAGGAGGGATTGCACAGGCCCACATGACCTGCCCCGAGAAGTGCTAACTTGCTCTCTCACTCCACTCTCTCTCCATCTCTGGCCACATCACCCTCACTACATTTCCGACTCCTGTTTTTAAATAAATAGGAAATATAATCAAACTAAAAAAAAAAGTAAATGACCCTACCAGAAAGCTCTATCTTGGGTTGAAAATCAAAGTGTGGTAGGAGATGAAGGGCATGTGCTAGAACATTTCTTGGCCACTGTGACAGTATTCTGTAAAGCACTAATATATTAGAAAATATCTCTGGGCAGAGATCAATTTTGTGGCTTGGAAACAGACACCTTCCCTTTGTTCCAGCATGGCTCTTTGTTTTATCAGTGCTGTACAGATTCACAGCTTACCTTTTGAAAAGGTGCCTTACTAATATGTCATCTGCTCTGGTTATGTTTTTATGGGTCACTTTCGCTGAGGCTTGCTGCTTCAAATACCTGGGCTGATGGGAATTTTGTTTGCCTTGTTGGTCGATTGATTGGTTAACATACATGGTTTCTACATTACAGTTGCTACGGATATTAGAAATGATTCCTGAATAGTACCTTGGTCTTATTGCTTACACCTGTATGGTTTTGTGTGCTTATCAGCTGGAATTTGTTGGCAGTTATTTTACTTAGCTATTATGTATAAAACAAATAAATGGATTTTTAATCATTGTCCCAGGCATTTAATGATGAAGAAGAGAAATTAAGCAAAGGAGAAAGGAAGGTAAAGCTGGCTTTTAGCAAGAGGAAATAGGCTGGTATCCCACGAAGGGAAGTAGTGGGAATAGAAGGCACAACTTGCTTTTTAGTCCAGGTCCAGTCTGCCTTCCGTGGTGGAGGAAGGAGGATTAGATTAGCCTAATGAAGAGGCTCCCAAAAGCAGGCCTGGAGGACAAAATCTCTTCCCTGACGGTGCTAGAGATGCCAAAAGAGGTCAAAACCAAAAATTGCACAAGGCATGAGTCCCAAGAAGCGAAGGAGTTCTGTGATTGAAGATGTTAAGCCAGGAAGTGGACTAGTGGACTGCCAGGAAGTAATATTGCCCATTGAGTAAAGCTAGAAGGCCTTGGACCTACTCACTGGAAGTAACTTTATGTTCTACAGCCAGATTTTGTGTGCTAGCTGCCGCGTGGCAGGTGAGAAGGCCCACCATGGGTCAGGGCTGGGGATAGCATGGACTACAAATTCTAGATGAGTATTTTCCAACCACAGGTCTCTGCACATCAGTGGGTCATGAAATAATTTATTGGAGAGCAAAAGGTGTTTGTTATTTTCATGAATAGAATGTGATAGAATAGATAGAATAAAACAGAAAAAAGCGCATGTGCATTGTACATGGTAAAGAACGTATTTTCATTTTAGGAAACTGTCGGGGGGTGGGTATCATGCTCTAATGTAATTTGTGTTTCTTAGTGTCTGTCAAGGTCATAAAAAATTTGAGAAACACAAATAGTGTTCCAGATAGACCCTGACTGCCAGCCCTAATCCTGGTCATGGCAGGCACTGAACAGGTGCCTTTCAGTCATAGTTAGGTCTGCAGACTGAGCTTGTCTTGGCTAAGTAGGAGGTCAACAGCAGTACCACCATCCCACCCCACCCCTGCTATGCATGGAGCTAGAACTGGTTTTGTTGCGTTAAGCCTAGTCAACGTCAGCTTGCTGGGAATCCTCACACCTTCAGCTTCAGCCTTTCCTGTGAGCCCAATACATGCATCAGGGCTTTAACAAGACGTCTACCCTAATTGACACTCAAACTCCTAGCCACTTTTGGGAACCTTGGTCTTAAAAGCCAGAGCACTTGGTGAAAGCCCTAACAACCTCTTAATTATTGCTTGATGTGTCTTCCCAAGGATACAATCCCTGCCATTTTACACCCCCACACAAGCTGAAGTCTTGTGTTCACCCATATGCTTGCTCTTGTAATCCTTCCCCTTCCTGTGCCGTAATTAGGACCATCACTACTGCTGGAAACTCTGGTTACTGATGTCCCCAGGGCAGCCTCAACCCACCTCTCAGCTGACCATGGATCATAATTGCTTGCTCAGAGCTTAGCTTTGGGATTGGTCTAGAGGCGTGGTTCTCTAAGTATAGTCCCAGATGAGCAGCATCAACACCTCTCAGGAACTTGCTAGAAATGCAAATTATTGGACCCACCATAGACCTACTGAATTAGAAATTCTGGTGGTAGGGCCCAGCCATCTGGGTTTTAACAAGCCCTTTAAAGTTTGCACATTAAAGTTTTCAAGACCAGTGTTCTAGCCAAAGGCAAATGTACTAGAAAATCTATGGATTCCTGATAACCAAGACAGAACATCTTTTTTCTTCTATTTCCTCACACAGATTGTTATATGATGGTGCCATGTGCAAATGAAACATGTTCATTTAATAACTTCTTAATATTTTATATAGGAATCTTTTCACTGCTATCTTTGTTCTTACAGTTTTACTCAATTGACGCATGAGGACATTTCAGTAGTGATCTAATTATATAAAAATTGGGCAGATAATAGCAGAACTGTTTTAAAGTTTGCAAGTTTCCATAATGCTAAAAAAAATTTTCACTTGTTCAATTTCACTTGCTAAATTTCTTTCTTCTAGCTAGGACTATCAGCAACACGCATGAATCTCATGAGGCATCTTTTTGCTCATGAAAAGACAAACGAGTGTTTGCTTTTTTGTTTTCTTTTATTCATGAAAACACAAACTAGCATTTGCTTTTTTGCTTTGTTTTGTTTTATAATTATTTTTTGTTGCTATAATAGAATACTACAAACTGCATAATTTATACACAAAGAAACTTATTTCTTGCAGTTCTGGAGGCTGGGAAGTCCAGGTTGAGACACCACATCTGGTGAGGACTTTCTCCCTGTGCCATAACATGGTCGAAGGCATCACAGGGTGACAGGGGCAAGAGAGAAAGCCAAGCTGGCTTCTATAATAGACCTACCCTCAAGATAACTAACCCACTCCCTTAGAAAACCATTAATCCATTAATCCATGAATGGATTAATCCATTTACCTAATCACCTTTTAAAGGGCCTACCAAGTCCCACCTCTTAATACCATCACAATGGCAATTAAGTTCCAATATGAGTTTTGGAGGGGACACTCAAACAATGGCAATGATTTTTTTCTCTTTACACTCAAATTGTTCAGATAAAACTCCAGACGTCAGGTTCCTTATCTCAAGTGTGCATTTCTTAGTTTGCCCATCAGCCATTACTTTAAATTTCAGATTATTGCTGCATTTTTTACAGTACTATAATTCAAATGTGATCACCTGAGACAACAACATGATCAAACTCTCTCAACATTTTTGGTCCTAACAGGGAGCAAACTCTCAATATTTTTTGGTCTATGATCCATTTTTGAACTTCTTCATAAGGTGACAGCTCCTCAAAAAAATAGATTCTCCCTGGAACCCCCAGAAAGGAACACAGCCCTGCTGACACCTTTATTTTAGCTCAGAAAGACCCATTTCAAACTTCTGAACAACAGAACTGCAAAGTAATAAATCTGTACTCTTTTAAATTTCAAAATAAAGAAAGAAATAAAGACAGCTCATTCCAAGCGTTGGCCTACTTCTTTGTTAATCCTTAGCCTTCCAAACCCAAGCACAGTGTACACTGACTTTTAGACACTTACATATCCACCATCTCTGGTGTTTTTGCTTCACAGCCTGGACACACTGATTAGAAAGAGAATAGAAACTGAGAATCAATCAATACAAATAGAAGTGCTGTAGATATTTCTGAGTTCTATTTGTTTCCCTGTCAGTGATTAGTGTAGTGGGCAGGTATTTTTCTGATCTGTCCAGTATCCCTTCTTTTGAGGAGGGACGCCTCTACCGGTCCACATAAGCCCCTCCTTAGACCTAGTGGTACAGGTGGGATTGGTACCACCCTCCTGCTGAGGGAGCCACCATGACCCAGGCTAGATCACTCAGAGAACTGAGCCCATCTCCCTGAGCTCAGGAAAGGGCCCCTTCCCCAAACTGAGCCAATCATAATACTCCCAAAATTGTTGTGAGAGGCAGTTGCCCTTTCTCTATAACCATAAGCATTGAAGGCCACATGCATCTGGGGAACTCCTGGGGACCATTATGCCACCTTCTAGGGAGAGGATGAAAAGAAAGCCAGGCAGAGGGAAGTGTGTCCAAGAGGACTGAAGCCACAGATGCCCAAGGTCAAGTACATCTCTTTGGCTCCCTGGTTTCCTGTGTCAATCAATTCTCCTTTTTTTACAAAATTTAGTTTTAGTTGGATTTTGATCATTTACAATCAAGAGCCTCACACTGGTGGCTGAATATTCCTATGAATGAGTTTCCTATTGTACTCAATAAATGAGCAAAGGATTCTCAATGACGTTTTTCCAGATCTACAATTCTAAAATGTATTCTGTTCCCTAATTTGGGCGGGTTCCTAATAGAGCAACCAATTTATCTATTCCTGGGCCAGTTTTCTGTTATTTAAATGAAACTGAATTTGTCTTTCCTTGATTTTCTGTGAAGATGAATTGTCAAAATTTACGGATGCTGTGAAGAGCAGCAAGTCCTGCTCTGGTCTCCTGCAGAACAATTCACCGACCGGTGCGTAGGCACTGGAGTCTGCAAGCACGGCTGTGTAAGGCTCGCCGTCTTCTTGCCATTGACCTTGCTTTGTAACCAGTACATCAGCCCCTTATTTGGTTCTGGTGAGAATCCAAACAAAGAACCATGGCAAAGTGCGTTGATCATGTTTGCTGACATAGTGTGAGCAGTTACAGCGTAAGAACCAAAGCACTGACGGCCCCGATAAACCCGAGTGGACACAAGAAAAGGTTACATTGCTCTATAAACAGTTTTTATATATAAATGTCACATAAAAGGCAGCGGGATTAAAGATTTATGCTGTGGGGTTGCCTGGAAAACATCACTTGAGCACTGTTGTTCCTTTGGCAATAGATGTAGTGGCGCTTGCTGCTTGTTTAATCTGGACCTCTCTCTCTTAGAACTCTACACTGTCAAAATAGTTCTTTGTTCTTAGTTTATATGTGTAAAATTTTATTAAAAAGAATTGAGGCCATTTTCTTTCTTTTATAAAAAACAAAAGACCAGAGGCAAATGTGAGAAAATGCTAACAAAGTATATTTCTGGGTATTGGGAACACAGGTGTTTTTTGTATATAAAGAAGTACTTGGAACTCTACTGGTTGCACTAAATTATCGCCTATAAATAACAAGACTCCAAGAGGATCCATGAATTTATCCTCTGTCCTGATGGTAGCACTTAAAAAAAAAGTTCCCATCAAATATCATTACTTTGACCCGAGAGATGAAAAATAAACCATGTTTAGATGACACTACTTGAAAACAGCTCAGAACATCAAAGTCGCCAAACCTGGAATCCACCTCCAAATCTGTTTGGATAACAGAGCAAAAACTCAATCCACTATTTATTAGAGTAGTTTCTTCACTTTTAAGATGGGAATGGGGGTTGGGGGGGAGGACTGAAACTTCTGCAGAGGAATACTGTGGAAGGCAATAAAGAAATTTTACGTGCAGAGGAAGTTGCCACATACATATAAACTGTGCAGCTATTTTGCAGATAATATGGATTTTCATTGCTGTAGTATTATTTGTCATTTTCATTATTGCTTGCCATTGCTTAATACCGGGAAAGGATCTTTTCTGTAGCATAAAAGCAATAGCTTTGTTCACACATGCATATTTATTCAATCAATGTTATTAATATTAACACAGCACTTACTCAAGAAATGTAATAATTATACACCAAAGAAATTTTTGAGACAAACTTTCCTTTCATGCCATTTCATATGTCAATTATTGGACAATATTATTTATTCATGGAATCTGGCATTATAGCCACCCAAAATATTTTGTTCTAACCTCTTTGTTCCTCAATCGAATGGGCCACAGCTGCTGAGTTCAGAGATACTATCTGTATATACCTTAAGGTGTAGTTGTGCTTAGTAACAAGCTATGTGTTCTTGCTTCTATAGATAAAAGAGTAATTAGCTAAGGCATCTTGTGACTATTAGGGGAGACTTGAAACTTCTACACGTTGTAACCCATGAGCTTTTCACATGAAATCATTGTAATCTATAGCATGAAAAAGAGAATAAAAACGGGTGCTAGATTTCAGTCAGTACTTCCTGGCTCACGAGAATGCTGGTGGTCCCCTGACCTCCCTGCACCCTTTCACCTTAAAAAAAAAAAAAAAATTTTTGTTCTAAGCACAGTCTGCTTCAGAGAGATGTTGGGACTCAAATATTCCAAATCTCTCACAATGATTATCAGATGTGCTCAAAGAAAAGGCCTCTGGCCTTACGTTAGAATATGAGCAAATAAACATGCATTTAAATGTTAAAGGTAAGTACTATTTTTGTATGACTTCCCAAAGTAAACTGGCTCTTTACTCTAGTTAACTAATTAAGAATCGCAATACTTAGTTCAACAAAGACTTGCTATAACATCATAATTTATATTTATTGTTTTTCATTTTTATAATCAACCTATAGACATAGAAAAGTATGAGAGGCTTAATTACATTTATAGAACATGTAAAATTTGAAAAAAAAAACTGGTTTAATTTTTATTGGCAAAAGATAAAGATGACCAAACTGACTTTTTTTATTCTTAAAGTTATTTTGTTTATAGTATTAGAACAGTAATCTTATTTTTAACCCTGTAAATTTTGGTGGTTTGGGAATAGAAAGTTAGGAACTGAACCAAAGTAAAACCAAGGCATAATAGACTCCATTTCAGCCAACTTTAACTTTTGGCTTTCCTTGTATTTCAACATTGTCTCTTTAGTTTCAAAGACCTCACTAGAAGTGTTGTTATTTCATCTGTCTCTAATTCTGGGTTTCCTACTCTAATTTTGTTTCCTGATATTTATCATATGCCATGTGACTGTCTGCATCACTGATACTTGCCTTTTATTATTGCAAACCTCATGTGTTTATAGTCCACTAACAGTTGTAGTCATCTCGAATCATTCCTGGCTTAGAAGGGAAACATCTAACATTTCATTCTAATTTACATACCATTGTATTAGAATTTCTGGTTTTTTTTTTTTTTATTGTGCATGTTCTCAGGGCAGATTTTCACAAGGTTAATATCTAGGTTTTAATTGCTTAGTGATTTTGAGTTTATTTAAAAAAAGTTCCTTTTTAAAATTTTTAAAACCATTTTTAAATGAATAAAGGTCTGCTATACTTGCATATTGTTAGCTATTGTCTATTTCATATTCCAAAGGCCACACCCACCATTATTTTTGACATACACTTCTCTCTCTAGACTTCATTCCTGGCAGTGGAATATCAGGCTGCTGGGACCAGAGACACCCTTGAGATTTCTAAGATACCTTTTTTGTTCTTCTGAAAGGGTGTTTTAGTGGAATGGGAGTTCCATTTTATTCCTTCTACAGGTCTTTAATAGTTGTCACAGCTGAACTCTTGCTTTGGTCTTTAAGCCTTAGAGCAAAGGTTACAGTGAAAGGCCATGTCTTGCTGAAGTCCCTGAACTTGACCTGTATGCTCAGGCTATATCTTCATTTAAGACTCTCCTACTGAATGGAAAGATGGTCTAAGAAACTAACTTTTTTCCTAAGCCAGCAAGTTCTGGGTTCTCTATAGTCCCTTGACATTCTATTTGCAAACCAGCTAGTTATTTTCTGAGCTCATCATATGTAGCTAAAAGAAGCCAGCTAACACTTCAACATTCTCACAGAAATTATCTTGCCCAAGTCCCCAAGTTCATTGATTACTTTTCTATCTTCTAGTTTACCACAGAAGACAGT
>CAUYRT010073717.1:0-11615 GCA_963574885.1 Lepilemur ruficaudatus | reverse complement strand
AGGCATCCAAAAGCATCCAATCAGGGGATAGCAAATGCAAAACCACGTCATTGGCTGCAAAGCGAAACTTATCATTCCAGGGAAACAGAAACTTAACTTCAACTATGAGGGGGAGGGTAAGGCTTAGGCAAATATGGCCGAGCTTCATGGCTCCCGACACTGTGGGGGCCGCCTTCTCTGCAAACACAGAGGTATGTGTCCCCATAGGCCACGTCCGTGCCAAGTAATCTTCCCACCCATGCCACAACCTACTCATCCCAAGGTGACACCTGGCTCAATATAAGGTAACCTGATTCTATTTTCTGGAAATTTGATGTTTGTACAGAGACAGAAACCTGGGAGTCTCTGGTGCTAAAAATAATGATCATGCAAACACAGACAGGGTTTACTGTGTACCAAACACTGTTTTAAGCACTCTCTCGATATTAACTTGTTTATATCCACAGAAGCAATCTAGGTACTGTGTACTGTACTATTATCACCTCTGGTTAACAGATGAGGCAACTGAGACCAGAGAGGGGGAGATGAAGTCACATTAGCAGTAACCTTCTGGGGAGAAGATGTATGAAGTCCCGCTGCTCAGGCCTTTGGGGCTGCCCAGGATCTGACCCTTTCTGAATCTTCAAGGCCCAACTATTTGGATTTCATGGGAGACCTAGATGCTCCCTGAAAAAAATCCCTCTGGCTAAAGCTGGTCAGAGTCTGAAATGTTGTTTGCAAACAAAAAAACCCAAAATCTTTATGAATGCAATATTTAGCATTAGGGTTTTTAGAAAGAACTTAAGTAAAGCAGCTAACAAAGGGCCTAGCACAGTTACAAGAGAGATTCTAGAAGAATTTGAACCATCTCAACTATCCAAGTTCCTCTAGCCTCCAGAGATTACACCCTCAGGAGATAGTTATACTACTACTAATAACCACTGAAAGATGGTTCTGTGCTTGGCACTGTGCCATGGGCTTTGCTTGCATTACCTCATTTGATTCCTGCAAAGTTCCTGTGAGGCAAGTACTTTCATTATCTCTATTTTATGTGTGGAAGAATGCAGTTCTGCTTCCCTTCACCACCGCCTTCCTCCCCTTCTTACCCCTGAGTGGAAGGAGGGTCTAACTTAGTGTAAATAGCCAGAGATGCCATCAACGTTGACGTCTCTGAAGATCTGACAACGTCAGCAGGAAACGTTGGCCTGTCCTGCAGGTGCTATTGTTCATAGCATGGAAAAGCCCTACGGGCCACTCCGACCTACAGTATCTGAAGCTAGAAACGCTGACCAGCCAGACTGGAGACACCTGCCATGGGGAGCTGAGACCCTGAAGTGGACAGAGTGGACTGAGGAGGAGGAGAGAGCAGAGGAGAGGGCGGGGAGAGAGGGTCTCCCTAACACTGCCCAATTCCAGACTGAAATCTCTGGATGCCGAGGTTCCCACTATCAGCCAAAGCCAAGACAGCTTCCTATCCAGTCCAGAACGGCAGCACCTGTGAGACAGCATGGGCAGTGCGCGCAAATGAGGACACTGCAGCTGGAAGAGGTTAAGGATGGGCTCACAGTCGCACAGCTAGAGGGGCAGAGGCAGAATTGGAAGCCTGGCTGTCGGACTCTGGATCCATGCTCCTAACCCACCATTCCACACAGCATCCTCTTTGGCTATTTAGAACTACAGGTCGTTCTGGGTTCATACCTTGGAGCTTTTCTTGGCCCGCATTTGCTTACATCAATCCCCAAGACCTCTTCCAAATCTGGCTCAGCCTTCAAGGCCATGCTCAAATGCTACCTCTTCCCAGGCTAAGCTTTTCCCATTCCCTGGTGACTCAGCACTCTCTTCTCTCTTCCTGACCCCTGCAAAGGACTGAATGGTTTTATCTCCCCAAAACCCATATGTTGAAACACTAACTCCCAAGGTGATGGCATTAGAAGGTGGGACCTTTGGGGAGGTCTTAAGGGAACAGCCCTCATGAATGGGATTAGTGCTCTTATAAAAAAGACCCCAGAAAGACCCCTCACCCCTTGCACTATATGAGGACACAGTGAGAGGCATCATCTATAAACCAAACACCAAACCTGCCAGCACCTTGATCTTGGACTTCCCAACCTCCAGAACTGTGAGTGATGAATTTTTGTCCTTAGTAAACTACCTAGTTTAAGGAATTATTGTTATAGCAGCCCAAAATATCTAAGACACCTCACAGCACTGTACCTCTCTAACTGCACAAAATGAGTTCTGCTGGGCATGAGAACTGGGCAGGAGTGTCCCATCTCTACTAATTGAGGTCCTCAAAGTCAGAGATATTTTATACATTTTCTGCTTTTGCCCACCCTATCCCGACACACACACCACCACCACCAGGACAGTTCCTTGCACTTAGCACTCAAGAAATAAGCATTGAAAGAGGCAGACATTGGGAGGGCTCAAACAACCACAGACACACTGCAGCCCTAGAGAAATGCCGGTGGTATCTGCTCCAGCTCCATCCCTCAGCCCGCAAGGCCAGCATGAGTCTCAACATGGCATCTTATGAATAAGTCACTGTTGACTCTTTATACACGAACAGTTAATTTATCCAATTTAAATGAACAAAAAAAGAGACCAGAAGGAAGCTCCCCTGGTGAAATCGACAGAATTCACCACACTTACTCTGGTAATTTCCCCTGGTGCTAATTTGCTACAGAAAATGCTTTCCCATCCTGGCGGGCCTCCCAGGTCCCCGTCCCCTGGGTTGGCAGTACCCAGCGCCCCCTGGTGGCAACGTGGCCAGTGGTTGCCCCTGAGGAGCCACCTCCTGTGACACACAGCAGGACGTCACTGCGGCTTCTCCAGTGGCCACACTCTGAGCATCAACCCCCCAGAAACAGTCTACTGACTTCAGGAGGTAAAATATCTTATAGCGGGAGTCTGGGAGAAGAGAGGGCACTGTAAGTAAAGACTGTGTTAGAACCTGTTAACTCAAACCACCACGGATGAGTGTCGATGGGCCATGAGGACAGAGCCTCTGAGAGAGACTGTCCCCCAGAGTCTGATTGAAAACCAGCTGGGGAACAGCCTCAGCTTCAGCCTGCACCTTTAATTGCGCTGCTGGTAAATTCACATTTCCATTTGTGGGGGTAATTGCAAAATAAGAAAGAAGCTAAGAAGTGGGGTGAGCCTTCTCCCTGATAGTCAGGTCTCAATTTTTGCAAGAGCAAGATAGTCCAAGGATAAGTCAGGACTGATCTGACAGGTGGACTCATCCTCATCCTGCGAACCACCCCAGTCAGCAGACTACACATGAAATACCTGCTCTTGTTGAAGTTGTTTTCTAAGAGCTTAGTGAAATATTTCTGTGTGCAAAGTTGAATTGGATTGCATTCTTTTACTTTTCTCCCACTTACCTGACAGCTTTCACATCCTCTTAATGTGCTTGGAGGTTTCAGGAGGTAAGTTGCCCTCCTCAGCTCACAAGGGGTCTTAGCCTGTGGCTAGTCCCCAGGCTCCAAATAAACCAGCTTTTTACTTCATATCTTTTTTGAGCTCTAATAAAAAAAAATCATCCCAAAGTCCAGTAGCTGGAATTCTATTTCCTTGAAAGAGCATTTTTTATAGCCCATTCTCAGCATCAGCCAGAAACTACCCCTAAAACCTAGGATTAGCTGTTTGCAATGGTTCTGAGTAAATGCTCTAAAATGCAAATTTATTTTTATTACATATCTGCCATGTGCCTAGGACTCTGCTAAGAAGGAAGGCAAACCCAGGTACAATGATGAAGGTGTATAATTCAAGTCAGCCACAAGGAAGCACTAAGCTGTAGGCTTTAGGGGCTGCAGAATGCAGAGGAGAAAGGGAAATGAATGAAGTCTAGTAAGGACACCTAGACAGAAAATACTTGAGCTGAAACTAGAATAGACTGGCTGTAGATCAGCGTAACAGCAAGAGGGAAGAGCATTCTAGAAGACGGGAGCCTTGAAGATGGGAACGAATGCAGTGAGCTCATGCTCAATAAGACCCAAAGAGACTGTTGCCCCTTTGTAGGGAATATGCTTTGGAAAAGGAGCGAGATTGCAGAGCATGCTGAAAGGATCTTGACAATGTGCTTGCTTGGTGATTTAATTAGACATGTGGATTTTTTTTTTTTTTTTTTGAGACAGAGTATCACTTTTTTGCCTGGGCTAGAGTGCCGTGGCATTAGCCTAGATCACAGCAACCTCAAACTCCTGGGCTGAAGCGATCCTTCTGCCTCAGCCTCCCAAGTACCTGGGACTACAGGCATGCACCACCATGCCCGGCTAATTTTTTCTATATATATTTAGTTGGCCAATTAATTTCTTTCTATTATTAGTAGAGACAGGGTCTCGCTCTTGCTCAGGCTGGTTTCAAACTCCTGACCTTGAGCAATCCGCCCGCCTCGGCCTCCCAGAGTGCTAGGATTACAGGCGTGAGCCACCGCGCCCGGCCTATTTTTGTTTCTTTATTGTGCATTTGTCATCATAATTTTTTTTCTCCTACTTTTTTCTCAGATATGCTAGTTTTCTTTCAAGGTCTTCTTTGTCTTAACCATTTCTTTCATAAGTCCTTAAAGTCCCTTAGCAAGAGTATATTGCATGTGAGTTCTTTGAGACTAAGAAGATATACTTGTGAAATCTCTTCCTCCATTTCTTGAGTAACTTCTCTGATGTTTCACTCTTTGCTGTGTTGTTTTATCCCTTTATGTGGGAGTGTGTAAAACAGAGTTTCTTTCTTACTGTTAGTCATATAGGGTAAGACACACCAACTTTTGTTAAAGAAAAGTTTGGCAGTGAGCTAAAGGAGTTGAGGTAGTCTGCATATGCAATTTTGTCTTTCTTATGACTTTAATGTGCAATTTTATGACCTCTAGAAACTTTTCTAGTCCTTTTCCTCTGACTGCTTCTCTTTGTCTTTGGTATTTGAAAGGTTTACTGTGGCTCAGCAAAGCATTGTCATATATGGTTTGTTCCAATTCTGTTTCGCTGCTGCAAGATAACATACAGTATCTTTTGTTCCACTGAGTACAGCAGTTACCTAGTAAGATAGAAAACTCAACGTTTTACTTACATTTTTTATTTACACTATAAGAAATGAATTTTCTACTGTTTAATTATTATATTTATACTGCCTCTTTCCATAGGGCTAAATGTTATGTAGACATGAAGCCCACATGGTATATGAGGATCTTTGTGGAAGTCTTATAACACCATTGTGAAGCCAGAGTTATTCCCGTGGCCTATGAGGTCCTCCATTCTCTCTCCCCCTGGCCCTTTGATCCTGCTTCCTACTCCTCTACCCCTTGTTCACCCTACTTCAGCCACACTGACCTTCTTGTTTTTCAAACAGCCACGGTATACCTGTGACCGAGGCACATTCTGCTCTCTCTTTTCTCACCTTAAGTGAGTCCACGTGGTGCACTCACTTGATCTTTCAGATCTTTATTGAAATGTCGCTTTCACGGTGAGGTCTTTCCTGGCCCCCTCTTCAAAGCTGCTATTCACCATCTTCCATTCTCACCACCACCACATCACACACTTCTCTGTCTCTTTATCCTGGTTTCATTCTTCCTCATAGTACTTAAATTCTTCTAACATATTATGTATTTTGTTTTAATTTTTTAATTATCTGATTCTGGACAGTTGAATTTACTCTGATTCATTGCTGCTATCTAAATGTGTTCCTTGTACCTGGTAGACACTCATGAAATGATTTTAAATGAAAGAATAAAGAAAGAGGAACCAATAATTACAAATTGATCATTAACTTTTAGCACATTGATATAAATTATAGTTTACATATGTGCCAATTAATTATATTTATATATTATCCTATCTAATTTTAACTAAGTTTACCCATATCAAGTAGACTTGGAAAGATTTCTGCAAAACAACTGATTATTAAAGATACATTTAATATTAGAAAGATGAACAAACAAAAAAATAACAGAATTGAAATTTCTTTTACTTCCACAATAAACACTTTATTAGCCTTATTATAAGGTATTATCAACAATAACCTGATAAGATGTAGCTCTACAAAATTACAAAGATAGCTAATTGAAACAAAATGTATACATTGTATTTTTAACAAAATATAAGGTCCTATACTGCCTCAACATATATTATAGAGGTACATATAGAAAGTATAGATAAGATTTATATATATGCATACACACACAAATACATATGTGTAATATATATAAGGTTATTTTCTTTTCACTTATGGTGTGAGAAATTAACAAACCATTGACTAGTGCTCTGTGTATAGTTTTGATAGTAAGTTATCACTGGGACTTGTATTATATTAATATACACATCACTATTGTAAAGCTGAAGAAGTTGAAAGTAAGAGAAGTGGAATTACTTGTTCAAGTTCATGTATATTTGGCAAAGCCAAATATAAACTCTTGATATCCTGATTACAAAGCCCATACTTCTAAACACTTCAAAAATTATTTTACAAAATTCATGTTAGCAAATACTAAATCCATCTACATTAATATGTGTGGACCACCTCTTACATTTTCCTGGATTGAGCTTGAGCCCATTATCCGAAGTGAGGTAACACAAGATCGGAAGAATAGGCTCCACTTACATACACTTGCCATCAAATTGGTACTGACTAACACCGTGGTGCTCACATGATAATAATATTCTCCAGGGATTGGGTGGGGGGAGGGGTAAATTCACAACCAAAGGACATGGTGAGCATTGTGGATGGGTTAGGCATCCCTCTAACCCCCGATAGGGAGAGGCAATGATATAAAATGTAACCAAAATGTTTGTACGCTCATAATACCTTGAAATAATAATAATAAAAAAGATGTACAGACACATATTCATGAAACATAGGTACTCAATAAATCATTGAATGAGTGAAAAAATAAATTATTATAAGGATGATTTTCTAACGGCAGTCACACTCTCCTAACAGTTAAGTACATTTAAAATTAGCTGACATCATTTTACTAGTATTTTATATCTGTAATCAAGGTAAAGAAAATGTATATTTCTATATTCTTCACTTTGTCAGTTGATAACAAATACATTCTGTACAATGCCTTTTGGTCAAGTGTTATTAGATTAGCCCTAGAAAATATTTTATCAGCCACTGCAAATATCTACAGAACTCTCATAGCATATTTCTGAATTCTTGTTAAATGTGTTCTACATTACTGTCAACTTTTCTTCCAGAATAATTTATTAGTTTTCTGTTACTGTTTTCAGTATCTTGATTTGAGCAAAATGTCCATAACTAGATATCAATATTCACTGCCAAGTGCCAGATTTTATAAGTGTATTTTAATTCCTTATGATTCTTCATGTTCTCAAATTGTAATTTAAAAGGTATATCCACAATTCACTTTTCCAAACTCACGTCTTAAAGCTTCCCAGTCACTCATATATCAAGCAATGTTGAAAGACTTTATTTCACCTGATATGTCATTGTGCTATGTCTGTGCAATTTTATAAATTTTATATTTCTTCTCTCAGAAATACATTTATAACCCAGTTCTAGAAAGCAAATTTCTTTTCACACTTGTGTATAGAAACTTTACTTCTATGACAGAATCAAAGCCTAATGCTCTGTACTACCTTGAAAAGCTATACCTCTAACATAATACTTTGGTTGTACTAGGCACTCAATAACTATTCATTAAAATTTAGTCTCTACAGTCTTGTAATTTTTATATTATTAATAAAAGCTCCCTCTTTTGGGATATTCATACTTAAGGAAAATTTTGTCATTAGAGTTAGAAAAACTGTTACTGAAGAATTAATATGTATTTTTACTTTATCACAGTTCAAGTTTTTGTAATTGGATTGGGAATAACAAATACAAGAAAAGCAGAAAAATAATTTTATTTTTGATATTGTTTTTAATGCCTCTGTGGGCAAAACAATAAGAATATCAAGTTATAGTTTTCAATAATGTTTTTATTGGGAAAAATAACAATTTTATTGGGATTTATAATGATCTGTAACAATGCTACTGAATGAGATTTATTATAGTTCATTGCTACATTTCTGTAACAACATTTATGTTAATTTTGAAAGCAAAAATGCAATTTTGGTGGAAGAAAATACATGATATGTTAATTTCTCTTATATAGAAGATTTAGTGACACAATAAAAATATTAGAAGTATTAGAAAGCGTCAATCTACACTTATAAAATTAAAAGCATTAGTATTTTTCCCACTTGACTGAGTGACTACAGACACACTGGTTCTGATATGATGTTGATAATCAAGGTCCATTTTATTCCATGAAAAACAATTGCTCAGTAATTGTCAAGGTCATCTATACACCAAGTAGGTTCGACTATTTTAACTAATTTAAGTCAATTTAACATTGAGTTTTGAGTTTTATTTCCATCCCGAGGAATTGACTGGACATCATAGAGAACTCAAAGATAAGTAAGGCATATTTTTATTTGTTAATATGCTTATAATCTAAGAATATAAAGAAATTAAAAAGCAAGTGTCAGTAGATGTCATTTCAACAATTCAAAAACAAAAGTTTTAAAAAGGAGTAACAATAATTATTAAAGTTAACAATTATAAGTGTTTATTAAAGGATAGAAATAATATACTCATCATCTAGTAAACTATTAAAATTCAAACATACTATGCATTTCATCTACAAATATTCAAATAAGCTGCAAAAATGCAATGATAACTATATTCACGATAAACTTTATTCAGATGATAAAGATTTTTTTACTATTTCAGTTTCCACTATGTGTTATGGAATTTTTATTGTCATGAGACTTGAACTTAGGTAATACATATCTACTTTAATGCTTCACTAGAAAATTGCAAGTAGTTTCTCAAAAACTATGACTTGCCAGTTATTATTGCTTAAGTCGAGGACCATTTGAGCTTTTGTTTTTGTTTGCTCTATTTTTATTTGTTTGTTTTGTGTTTTGGTGAGTTTATTTAACAAAAACTATGAAATAAATACTAGTAAAGTTTATATATGCTTAAGAAACAAGTCCTGAAAGTAGTATTCCAATAACTAAAATATGTCCCTAATGCTCTTAGTTAGAATCGAGTAGCCTCAAACATCCTCATTTTTTAGCTTCCTCATAAAGTTTCAACAGGAAGAGAATTCCAATTATAAACAAGAGGGTGAGTTAACATAATATGAATAAATCTTTTATCTCTAGCACCTAGAATTACTGCATAAAATATAGCAACAGCAATAAAAGCAACCATAAATATATCATGGAGCTCACCAATAAGAAGAAATGTAACTCTATGTGCCATAAAAAAAATTAAACTGAAAAAATAGACTGATTAGTATTCAAACAACTAAGTACATATTCTAGTGAGTTGTCAGCCATATTAACCCCACAAAATCCCAGATTTTAATGCCTACCTGAAAGCAAAAGACCAAACTGTATGTTTGCATGAAGACGGGACTCTCAAAGATCAACACACTTAGTGTAGGTGTGATTATAAAATGCTGTTCAACATCCTGAGAGAAATGGCAAGGAGGCTCTAGCTGCAGAAAACATAATCTCTGGGAAAGAAAAACTTTGACTTATGACTCTTACATGTTTCAGGATCAAATTTACTTTCCTCAATTTTTTTTAAGAAACCTTAAGCCAAGAAGGTAACATAAAATTTATGCATGAACTAGACATCCCCGAAGATGTAGCAGACTCAAAATGAGTGAACTTCCTATGTCCAGCCTGGCTGTAAGTCCTACCAAACAGGACAGAGCCACTAAAAATGAGCTCTCACACAGCCAAGTGCACACATACAGACAAAATTTACAATAAATAAGAACCATTAGTTAAAAAAAACTGAAAGATAAGTGTCATAAGGAATTAAGATAATAAAATAGCAAAATGAAAGACAATAGCTGTTGCAGTCATTAACAACAAAGAATAAAAAGAAACAAGAAATTTTGTGGAAAACAGACAAATAATAAAATAATCCAGGAAAACTAGTGGAAATGAAATAAGGAAAATTACAATAGAATCTTAATGAATGTGTTGAAGAACACACAACTGAAAAAGTTTGTGAATTGCAATAAAATTTGATGAAATAATGGACAATTAGCCTCAGGGGAAAAAAATGTTAACATCAAATATTGGTTAAGATTCATGGAGAATAGAATGGACAGTCCAATTCAAATTCTGGAAGAAAAATATTGTAAAAATTTTGGAGAAGTAACAGTATAAAAATGTCTGAAAATGTTTTAGAATTGATGAAAGATATAAATCTTGAGATTCAAAAACATTGAAAGCTTCTAGTGGAGTAAAATTTTAGATACGTTAAAGCAAAAATATAAAAATCAGTATAAAAAAGATGATCTTGAAATCAATTCTAATTTGAAGATTGTATACAAAAGAACACCATGTATAAAGAAAGGAAATTTTTTAATATCAAAAATAATATTTTTTACAGCAACTTGGATGGAACTGGAGACCATTATCCTAAGTGAAGTATCTCAGGAATAGAAAAACAGATAGCCCATGTTCTCACTTATAAGTGGAAGCTAAACAATGGGTCCATATAGTCATAAAGTGGTGTAATGGACATTGGAAACTAAGAATGGAAAGGTTGGAGGGGTGAGGGATAAAGATCTACCCATCCAGTACAATGTACACTATTCTTGTAACGGTACACTGAAAGTTTTATTTCAGCATGATGCACTTTTTCCACGTAGCAAAAACCAATGTACCCTCTGATTTTTTGAAATAAAAAAAAATTAAATAAATGCTAGAGATCAGATAACAGTATAATTAAATTCAAAGTGCAGATAATTGTTAACATAGAATCATATAAACAGTTAAACTATTACTCAAGGGGTAAAATAAAAATATTTCCAGGTAAACACTGAAATTTTCAACTCAAACCTTAACTGAAAGAACAACAAAATAGTGTACTCCAAGATTTAAAAGAAAGAAAGAAAAAAAGAAATCTCCAGAATAAATAAGTGAAAAATCTGGAAATAAATCCAGAGAACATAAATGGAATTTTTGAAAATACAGCAAAATAGAAATAAGTATTGGCTTTATAAGGCAACCATAATAATAATAGATTTGGTAAAAACCAAAAGATTTATGAAATTTGAAGAGAAATGTAGAGGATTAATAAATTTGGAGGGGGAACACAATACATAATTAAAAGACAAGAAAGATATTACAATGTAGGATGAGGGAATATTCAGACTTAAACATTTTTAAGATTTGTTGTTGTTAAGGAAATAGAGATATTGACTATATTGGGATTATCTTTTATTTTTTATTTTAAGAGTATTAAATATTTCAAACTCACCCCTAAAAGGATAAACATAGAATATAACATTTTTAATTCAGTAGACATAAAATATATAAGTAGAAAAGTTAATCAATAAAATATAGAACAGAGGAAGGCTGGGCGTGGTGGCTCACGCCTATAATCCTAGCACTCTGGGAGGCCGAGGAGGGTGGATCGCTCAAGGTCAGGAGTTTGAAACCAGCCTGAGCAAGAGCGAGACCCTGTCTCTACTATAAATAGAAAGAAAGAAATTAATTGGCCAACTAAAGATATATATAGAAAAAATGAGCCGGGCATGGTGGCACATGCCTGTAGTCCCAGCTACTCGGGAGGCTGAGGCAGAAGGATCCCTTGAGCCCAGGAGT
>CAUYRT010073716.1:0-14042 GCA_963574885.1 Lepilemur ruficaudatus | reverse complement strand
ATGCTAATAATGAATTAACTGAATTATTACACAGAAGCCTAGCAAAAGCACACATTTACAAGTAATAGGTCCTTCACATTAGATCATAAAATATTAAGTCTTAAAATTTTTCTTATGCAACAATTATCAAAATTTTCAAAACATGTTTTTGTTTTTTTCATTTTTTTGAGAGTCTCTCTCTGTTGCTCGAGCTAGAGAGTCGTGGCATCAGCCTAGCTCACAGCAACTTCAAACTCCTGGGCTCAAGCAATCCTTCTGCCTCAGCCTCCCAAGTAGCTGGGACTACAGGCATGTGCCACCATGCCCAGCTAATTTTTTGTATATATTTTTAATTGGTCAATTAATTTCCTTCTATTTTTAGTAGAGACGGGGTCTTGCTCTTTGCTCAGGCTGGTTTCGACCTCCTGACCTTGAGCGATCCACCCGCCTCAGCCTCCCAGAGTGTCAGGATTATAAGTGTGAGCCACGATGCCCCCGGCCCAAACAATGTTTTTTAAAAATACTCTAAGTTTATCAAAAGTTACTGCTTTTGAAAATCTCACAGTATATTTTTAAAAAACTACTCCAGCTACTATTTAAAGTTTTAATTAGCAACATAAAATCAATTTCAATAGATAAAAAACTGACATATTTTAAAAATTATATGACAAAGACCAAAATTGGAGAGATCCCATTACCCGATTTCTAGGCTTAACCACAAACCTACAGTTATCAAGACAGTGTAGAGGCCGGGTATGGTGGCTCACGCCTGTAATCCTAGCACTCAGGGAGGCCGAGGTGGGAGGACTGCTTGAAGACCAACCTGAGCAAGAGCGAGACCCCGTCTCTACTAAAAATAGAAAAAATTAGCCAGGCATGGTGGCACGTGCCTGTAGTCCCAGCTACCCGGGAGGCTGAAGGAGGAGGATCGCTTGAGCCCAGGAGTTTGAGGTTGTTGTGAGCTAGGCCGACACCATAGCACTCTAGCCCAGGTAAGAGAGTGAGACTCTGTCTCCAAAAAAAAAAGACAGTGTGAAATGGTGAAATGATGGACATGTAGATCATTAGAACAGCATACAATCCAAAAATAAATCCATATAATATTAAATCTACTGATTTTTTACAAAAGCATGAAAGTAATTCAATGGAGAAAGGCTAGTCTTTTCCCCCAATGGTGCTGAACAATTGGATATTTTGCATCCACATGCAAACAATTCTACTTTAACCTTCAATCCATATCACATACTTTATCAAAAAAATGAATCCAAAACCTAAACATAAAACTATAAAACTTCTACAAGAAAACATAGGAGAACATCATGTGACTCTAGGTTAAGCAAAGATTTCGTAGATATGACACCAAAAGCCATAACTCTTAAAAGAAACTTTTGATAAACTGGACTTTATCAAAATTAAAAACATTTCCTCTGCAAAAGACATAATAGAAAAAGACTAGGAGAAAATATTTTCAAATCACATGTCCAAAATATTTAAAGAACTCAATTCTCAACAATAAGAAAATAAACACTTTGGAAAAGAGTTTGGCAGTTTCTCAAAAGGTTAAACATAGTTACCCCATGACCCAGCAAATCCACTCCTAAGTATGTAGCCAAAAGAATTTTTTAAAACATATGTCCACAAAAAACTTGTACATGAATGTTCATAGTGGCATCATTCATAATAGGCAAAAAGTAGGAATAAACCTAAATGTCTATCAGCTGGTGAGGTGATTGATACATCCATCAACAAAGATGAACCTTGAAAATATAACGTTAAGTTAAAGAAACCGGAAACAGCAAGGCACATATCGTATGATTCAATTTAAATGAAGCGTCCAGAATTGGCTAATCCATTGAGACAGAAAGCAGATTAATGGTTGCTAGAGGCAGGGTGGAGAGGAAATGGTGAGTGACTGCTAAAGGAGGTGAGGTTTATTTTGGGGGTATACAAATGTTGGGGAATTAGACACAATGGTGGTTGCACAATTTTGTGACTATACTATAACAATGAATTATACATTTTAAAAGAGTGAATTTTATGATATGGGAATTAAATCTCAATAAAAATAGAAAAAGAAAACAACACAATTTAAAATGAGCAAAAGATTTTGGACACTTCACCAATGGAAATATACAAATAGCAAAGAACAAGATGTTCAGACAGCATTAATCACTAACGAAATACAAATTAAAATCACAATGTTTACCACAACATACCTATTAGAACGGCTAAGAAGTTTTTTTAATGACAATACCAAGTGCTGGTAAGAGGCAGAGCAGCTAAAACCTGATCCAATGTTGGTGAAATTGGAAAATGGTACAAGCTACTTCCAGTTTCGTAGTTTCTTACTACTACTAAATATTCACTTAACATATGACTCTGCAATCCTACTCTTAGTTATTTACCCAGGAGAAATAACAATTTATGTTCACACAAAAACCTGTACATGAATGTTTAAGGCAGCGTTATTCATAATCTCAAAAAAACTGAATTATCCTTCAACCGGCCAACAGATAAACACTTACAGTACATCCACAGAATGAAACACTACTCAAAAATACATGAATGAATTATTGATGTATTTAACACATGGATGACTATCAAATGCATTTTGTGTAAGAAATGGAAGAAGTGAAACTAAGAAGCCAGACCCAAACATACCAAACAAGCACATTTATATGTACTCTGGAAAACACAAAACTACAGGGATGGAAACAGATCGGAGACTGCCAGGAGGTGTGGTGGGGTGAACTACAAAGAGGCACCAGAGGGAATTTGGGAAGCTTGGTGGAATTTTCCTGTGTCACAATTATGATGATGGAAACACGCCTCTTAGCATCTGTCAAGGCAGACAGAACTGAACCACAAGAGTGAATTTCACTGTATGTAAGTTTTAAATAAGTAAATAAATCCACTGATTAATCAGAAAACCTCCACCTTAAATGTAGAAACAATGTTCTGCTACAGATTAAAGGACTCTCAAGTGTTCCTAAACTGCCTTCTAAGACAGACGGAGACAAGTTTTATTATTTTCACTTTGCAACTGAGAAGCAGCATAGAATAAACAGTCTGCAAGTTTCTAGCACTAGTCAGAGAGGCTGAGCTACCGCTTATGTCCCTAGTTTTTGTAGTCTACTATATCATGGTACCAGATACCAACAGTAGTAACAAGTAACAGTTCTTTTAATCAAACTAAATTACTTGTTTACATTGTTTCATAAAGGAAGAGTCAAGAGATAAATTAAGTATTTTAGAAGGATGGAAGTGTGTGCATCTTCAAAAATAGTTAAAATTACTTTGAAAATATATTATATAAAATGTATAATGTACAATTACATATCAATACACATAATTCACACAAAAATGAATCCTCCCTTTGGCCCAGGCAATCCATATCATAAAGGAGTCTAATTTCCAATGGGTGTTTAAGATACATGAGGGTAGAACACAAAAAACACATGATGCACTAAAAATGAGACTCTAAACAGGTGAAACATCAGAGTAAACGGAAACAAGTAAAGCTTCCATCTTTCACCACGTGAAAGGGGCACGTTCATCCCAGTCGTTTGTAGGTCCGAGGCTTTGCACAGAGCACCTGTTGTTTAAAAAAAAAAAAAAAAACCACCAGCAATTCACTCTGACCCACAAAACCCCAAAGCCTTGAAAATGGGACACATTCCTGGGTCAGGTTACGAACTAAAAACACACAGCCAACAGACTTGAGTTATTCTCCACCGGAGTAGCCTTTTCGTTATCGGCCCCAGCCAGGGGAGCAAGCCGGAGTCCAGGCTGCACCGCCGGAACCGGGCGGGCGCCGAGAGCGCGGCTCGGGTCAGCCCCACAGAGGCCCGGGAGGGAAGCGGGGCGTCTTCGGTAACAGCGCCTTGCCTTCACGTGCGAAGCAGCGTGCGGCACTCCGCGGGCTCTCCGGGGCCTCCGTCACAACGCAAGAGGGAAAATGACGAGAATGAGAGCAAACCAGGAGCGCGGCGTCGCTGCTCCTCGCCCCGCACGAGACAAGGGGCGGAAAAGGCACCTCGCCGGGATTTGAACTCTAGACCCATGGAACCCACGGCGGGCCCCCCTCAGCCGCTCGGCTCGGAGAGACAGACCTTTTCCATCCCTCACCCACGACCCTCCCCTACTCCCCGAAAAATAAACAACCCGCGGGCGGAGGCCTGGGAACTGCCGCCCGGCTTTACGTAACTTGACCCCGAGGCGGGCGGGCTGGCGGCAGGTGGCAGCACCGGCGAGCGGGGCCCTGAAGCCCCAGGAAGACCGGACCCGGCTCAGGCAGCGGGAGGGCCGGGGAGGCAGGCGACACCGGGGACCGGCGGCGGTCTCGTTACCTTTCCAGATGCCCAGAGAGAGCTGGGACGTGTCCAGGTCCACCACATAGTCTCCCAAGAACCGGTTCAACACGTCCACGACCACCGACTCGAACACCATTTTCCGCAGCAGCGGCGGGCACGGCGGCCGCCCTACCCGCCCCGCGCTCCTTCTCCCTGCGCCTGCCCGCGCGTCCCTCCCTCGAGACCGCTCGGTTCACCGGCTCCGGGGAGGCTCCGGCCGTGGCGCCACCGCCGGCCGTACGCGCAGCCCCTGCGCGAGCCCAGCCAGGCGTGGAGGCGGCCACTCGCTCCACGCGTGCGCAGCTCCGCCCGCGGGTGGAGGCGGGGCGCGCGCCCCGACAGGCGGGAAGGGCGGCTGCGCGGCCGCGGGTCTAGCGCCTGCCCCGGTCGGGCCCGGCCCGGCTCCTCTTTCCCGTCGGCCCCGCCTCCTCCCTCATCGCTTGGCAACGGGACTAGTGTCGGGAGCCGCAAAATTTGTTCCGACCCCGCCCCCCGGGGCGACGCAGGGGCGTGGCGCGGCGGGGACGCCCTAACGGAACGTCCCTGCCCCCGAAAGGTGACAGCCCCTCACGGGGGTCTGAGGACTTGTTCCAAAGTAAGGCGTGCGGGGATTTCAGCCCCTTCGCTATTAGGCTGGAGACCTCACGAGAGGTTGTCCCAGAGAGCATCCCCCTATCACTACAGGTTGGGAGGATCTGGCCAGCTGGGTGTCTGGGCGTTTGTAACTGCCCAGTCTAGCCTGGTCCTTTGAAGGCCCTTGAGATGACTTAACCTCTCTGCTGTAAATGGAGACTTGGGAGGGAAAAGAGGGAGATAAGAGTAAAGTCGAGGATGGAATTCCGCAGCCTCTTCCTTACATCTAAGATCATCGCACACTTTTGGTCAAGTCAATTATGCGGAGCCTCCTTTCTTTCCAAAGAATGGCATGTTTCCCTGCAAATAGAGTAAGCAGATCTGGAAACTGTGAACACCCTCCAAAGAAGACTGAGAGTCTTAGACCCTCATGCCTGAGCCTCCACAGAATTACTGACCTAAAGTAAACAAATAAAATCAGAGACCTTTCAGCCCCACCCGTTTGGTCTTATGTAGAAATAGTCCCAAAAGACTGAGGTCACCGAGAGGCTAGATGTGAGGTTTAGAGAACTATAATTAATCATCCTCTTAAGGACTTGAGTATACTTTGAACTTTTTCTCTTTGCATATTAAATGAATGATGATGACTTTCTGTTAATTCCTGTATAATTTTACTATTTTTTGTGAATAGTCTTCAGATTTTTCAAAATTAAAGGTTTACAGTGTGTCTTTGCAAGTAGAATTCCTGACAAAAACAGTATAAATTTTTACATGAATTTATGAATTATTTTATTATATAATTTTATATTTGAAGGGACTTTATGAGGTCTCCAGCCTTTTGATCTTAAATATAATGAAGCTGAGATGTCAGGAATTTGCCCAAGACCACACAACTAATGTTCTGTGGAAGTAGAACTGGAACTTGGCCCTTCTGATTGACCTCCGTGGCTAACAAAGGTGGAATTCTACCTCACAATACCTGCACAGAGAAACTAATAGAGGCAAACATGTCTAGGAAAGGGAAAAGCCCGACATGACGAGCTTTTTGCTACTGCACTGTTAATAAGCCAGATATACAGTAGCTGCAAAATTCCGCTGTTATATCTGGCACCCTAAATCTAAAGTTACAAGAACTTTCAGAACTCACTACAAAAATACATCTTAAGTATCTTGTAAGCACTTTCATACTAGTTTTCTACAATCCAGAAAAATCTTGTGGAATTGTGTAAGGGTGGGGGGGAGGCTGAAAAATTAGAGGTATAAGTATTTAATTGCTAAACAGAGCAATGAAAGAAATTCTGCTGAGGAAGTGTAAACAATATTAATAAATAAGATGGCACATATTGTAACTGAATTCTTATCTAGTGTTATATGGTATATCATGAACATGTTTTCCTGATTGCTAAAAGATACAATGTTACATTCAGTCCTTGTGTTGTTTAATTCATCTGAGAAAGTTTGTAAGTGAAAATATATATGAAAGATATATGTGAAAATATATGTGAAATATATCTGAAAGATATATGTGAAAATATATGTGAAATATATGTGAAAGATAAGTGTACTCATTAAACCATTAAACTAAATTTCTGTTGGACCTTGAAAAATAAGCCTAATGACTACTAAAAAAAGTCATTTTGAATTTGGAGATATGTCAGTGTAAGTTATTCTTTCTCTAGATCATAATTAAAATGCTATACTTGTTTGACCAAATGAAACAAGAAAAAAAAGCATTCAAATGACCCTGGACTTCAGTATCATCCAACTTCACGATAAATCTGTAATGTTGCAAATAGGACTTGCCATTTTATGTTTACTTTACATGCCATATCTTTCTATCTTTAAAGTATAAGCATACTGGTAGTAATCTTGGATTTGTTTTTTCTCCTAATCGTAATTCCTCTTTCCACAAGTAAATATCATTGATGTGCTACTTGTCCTTGTCATTCCCCATGAGCCCTGTGGAAGCAGGCTAGATGGCCAGATAACAAAACCATCGAAGCAGACCACATTCCAAAAAGGTGTCTTGGAGGAACAGGTCTGCAAGATAGCTATTTTGTAGGACTTTTACTGATCTACCCTCACAGAGCCCTGCACTCTGTCTCAGTTAATGGCTTAAAAATTTTAAACAACAAAAAGTTATTTGGATTTATATGTTTCAATCTTTAAAGAGAGAGAAATTTGTTGGAAGGGGAATATAAGCAAAAGGTTAAGAACCTTACCAGAATCTTGGGGGGGGGGACCGAATGTAAATTGACACAATTTTTCTGAAAGGCAGTTCCTAAACATTTACAAATATATATCATATATATGGATACATCAGTGTATATTATATACATGTATAGGACTTTTGATTCAGCAATCTCGCTTCTACCGATTTACTCTAAGAAAATAATTATAAAAATCCAAAAAACAATCGCCACAAGCACAATCATTAAAGCATTGTTTATAATAGCAAAAAAAAGAAAAATTTGAAGCAATGAGTTACTATGCAGATATTAAAATGATAATGAAGATCTATGTGAATACGGAAGGAAGTCAATAATATACTTTGTGTGAAACAAGGTACAGAGTAGTATCACACCAGTTATGTAAATTGTGGATGTGTTTTTACATGTGCAAAGAATATACATACAGAAAGAAATCCAGATGCATGCTCACAAACAGTGGTTATGTCTAGATGGTAACTTTTGGTAATTAGTGTATTTTTTTCTGTTCTTTCAATTTTTTTTTTTTTTTACAGTGAGCATGTATTAATTTGTTCTTCCAAACTGGTGAAGAGAGATGTGTTAGAAATGCTATTATATTGTATGTTATTTTATAATTCTTTAGGAAAACTATAGATGCACATGGACAAATTGCTGTGAGCATGGTCTCAACCTTATTGGAGAATTGATATAAAAATAGAGGTGAACTCTGGAAAGTCTGCCAAAAGATGTGAGCAGACATTTTCCAAAAAGTATTACACAGATGGCAAATAAGCATGTGAAAACATGTTTAACATTATTAGCCATTGGGGAAATGAAAATGAAAACCACAATGAGATATCAGAATATCTTATCATATTTAACCTATTAGAATGGTTAAAAAAATAGTGATAATACCAAATGCTGGTGAGAATATGGAGAAACTGGATTATTCATTCAATGGAGGTGGGACTGTAAAATGGTACAGCCACTCTGAAAAACAATTCGGCAGTTTCTACAAAAATTAAGCATGCCCTGATCATGCGAACCAACTGTTAAATTGTACTGTTGGACATTTATCCCAGAAATGAAAACTTATGTTCACATAAAAATCTGTATGTGAATGTTCATAGCAGCATTATTCATAATAGCCAAAACCTGGAAATAACCCAAATCTTTTTCAGCTGGTGAATGGTTGGACAAACTGTGATACATCCATACTATGGAATACTACTCAGCAGTAAAAAGGGATGCACTATTGATATGTGCAACAACTTGGCTAGATCTCAAGGGAATTAGGCTAAGTAAAAACCATATGGTCCTAGTTGTAAAATATTCTGGAAATAACAAAATTATAGAGATGGAGAACAGATCAGTGGTTGCCAAAGCTTAGATATGAGCAAGACCGGGTAGGTGTGAGTCCAAATGGATAGCAGGAAGGAGCCTGTGTTTATGGTACACTTCAGTATCACGATAGTGGTAGTGGTTACATAAAATTGCATAAAACTACATACACATGAGTGCATATAAAACTGGTGAAATCTAGATAGGCTCAGTCTATGGTACTGATGTCTTTATTTCCTGATTCCGATACTGCATTACAGCTATATGTTACCATTGAGGAAACTGAGTGAAATATACATGGGACCTCCCTATAAGCTATAAGGTTTTTCTTTTTATAACTGCCTATCAATCTCTAATTATTTTAAAATAATTTTTAAAAGTCTGCTAATTTGAGCTCAACTAGGAAGTGCCCCAGAGGAGGAGATGAGCCTAGGAGTTAAGAGATTCTACATGATGCTTTAATATCTCTGCACAGGGTGCTTGGTAAAATATTCAAGAACAAAAAATGTGTATCTGAATGTGGTGCCTTATCAAAATGTATTAAAATATCAATTACTGTGTGGTCCCCAGTAAAATGCTAGAAAGAGATTGTACAACAAAGGATTGTCAAGCACTTTCCTCTGGCTCTAAATATGTAAAATGATGGAGCTCTTCCCAAATAAAGAGGATCCCAAATGCTGATGTTCATCAGTGTTTGCTGATCTTATATTTTCATATGGCTGATTTTACATGGTTGATTCCTTGTCATTCAGGTTCGTGCCCAAATCATAATCATAGAAGTGAGGTATTCCCTGGCCTCTCAGTCTCAAGTAGCCAGCAGTCACACTCTGTCATATCACCTTAGCAGCAGCACCTGAATCTAGCTTGCATTTTCCCCAACACTGGCAGAATCAATATCATTTCACCGTCTCAAAGACATCAGAACCAACCTCATATTCCCCATCCTTAGAATTTTGCTTCTCAGAACTCAAAGACACAGGGACCAGCTAAGCAGCCCCTGGGGCTTGGAAGTCTGAGTTTCAGCTTTAGGGCTCCTCTTCTAAGTTTCCAAGCCTGTCTCTTTGCTCACTCAGCCCTTGGGGTTGTATTCACTTTCTGCAGTAACTGCCTCAATATCTTAGAGCACTCTTTTCATCCTTTCACTACTTAATTTTATGTCTACTTAACAAGTCTGTATGTACCTGTCTCTCTGGAAAGGAGAGTAAGGATCTGCAGTTGAATCTGTACCAAGAGAGCTGTTTGGCTGAGAGAAAGAAGCAGTATCATCAAAGAGAGTACATGCAAATTTTGGGTGAGGAGGGAAGCCAGGCTCAGGGCCAGAGAGCTGATTAAGTGTCTGGACAGGCAGCAACTGCTGGTCTATAAATAGCTAGTGAATCCAAGGGTCAGGGGTTAGGATAATCAAGAATCAAGAACAGATCAGGCAGTGAAGTGTGAGGTGGGTCCAGGTGAAGTATGTGGAAGACAGGGGTCTGTGCTTAATCGTCCTGTGGCACAGGGACAGTGGGCTTAGGTAGCTCACTGTGAGCCAAATCCACCGCTACCACTGCCCCTCCTGGTTTGTTCAGTCCAGCCTCCCCATTTGTGAGCCAATCTTGATTCAGACAGGACATGAATGACCTTCCAGAAATGAATTCTCTGCCTATCTGAACATTTGAATATTGACCATGATCTTGATTTCCTGTCTCTGTTTTCTTTTCCTCCTTTGTGAACCATTGACTGAACTGAAAGCTGTGTGGCCCTGTGTGTGTTGTTACTTCTGTTAAACCCTTCCCCAGAGCCTGGGCCACCACCTCAGTGTGTGTTTCTAAGGCCAGTCCCTATCCTTTGCCTTGCCTATCCCACCCAACCTGTTAGTGCAAGGAAACCGAAGCACTCAGATGGAAAGCCCTGGCAAGGGTGGGGTGGGGTGAGAAAGTCCCAGAATTAAAGTGCAGTGAGGAGGCCACAGTGGAGACCTAGGAAGGAGGTAATTATGGATCTTAACTAGGCCATGGCAATGTAAATGAATAGAAAAGAGAGAGATGTGATGAATTTACAAGCCTTGGAAACTGATCAACTGTGGTAAGTGAGACAAATGCAATAATCCCAAGACTGTCATTCTCAGTGACTGGTGTGTGAAAACAACATTGGTTTATATTATAGGAAATGAAAAAGAGTTCAGTTTTTGGTAGGTTCCATAAGATTTGAAATCCAGGGAAAAATATCCGGGACAGAGTGTAATTAGAAGAAATTCAGGAGGAAATAAATGCCAAGTGATAGTTAGAAATTAAGAAATGGAATTCCAGAGAGAGTCTAAAATAAGACATGGATACTTGAGAGCTCCCTACGCAGAAGCAATCATAGATATTCAATGTATGGATGACACTTGTAGACAAAGAAAAGCAAAAGAATAAGGACTGAACAGTGAAAAGTCACTCTCATTTAGGGAGGAACCAAATGAGCATAAGAGAGGAGCCCTGCAACAGAAGCCGGTGTACCTGGAGTCGAGTGACATAAAATCCAAGAAGAATCATAGGAAGATAGAGTGGTCAGCAATATCCAAATTACAGAGGTGTTAAGAAAGATAAAAATCTCAGAAAACAAAAATGAATTAAGCTATTGCTATGTGTAAGCAAGTTGTTTTGATTCACCTAAGAGATGTCTAACCAAAGGAATTTTAAAAGTTACAAATAGAGAATAGATTTCAATAACAAAAAGGGTTACTAGCATATGTGAATCTCGTGTTTACGAGTATATGCTTTTATTTAGAAAATTAAGTTCATGTTAACACTTACCAAGTACTTAAACGCACACAGCTCCTTCAATATCAAAATAGAGGTTCGTTGCCAACAGCAGTGCATTAACTCAATAAATGTACACATTTTTTTGCATTTTTGCAGTATTTAAACTCTTCTTGTTTTAGCATATGCTTTTATCATCACAATGTAACATCATTCCTGGTAAGAATCTTAACTGATCCATAAATAAACCAAACACTAACTTCCAAATATCTTATTTTCTGGCTGCTTGAATTAGTTTATGTCTTGGCATTCTTTATTCAACAACTACTTGCCTGGAAATACACTAGTCTATAAGTAGATGTGTAACAAACTATATATAAAACTTTTCTAAGTTTATGTCCGTCTGTAAATCTTGATAAGACATACCATTACTGATATCATAAACATGTGGGGTTATAAGGAAACAACAAATTCCTTGCTCCCCAGTCTATACATACATGCATACACAGATGTGTTGTAGAAGTTGTAACATGATCCAATATTTTAATAAACAATATTTTCTATGTCATGTAGACATAGCTTATATACCTTATATAGAGAGAATTCACATACAGTGTCACAGATAAAGGACAGATTTGCAATTTCAAAAAAAAGGCTATTGGTACATTTAAGCCTCAAGGTATACCAATAGCATATTTTTGTTTTAAATTACTTAGTTCAATTCAACAATTACTATCTAAGCAAAATCTGGTGCCTAAAATTTTCCAATGTTTATATTTTATAAAACCTTATTTCTCAAAGAACACATACATAATGTTCCCAGAATCTCTTTGTTGAAAATATTGAAAATATCATGGTATTTTTCCACTGCTAAGACAAGTCATCTCTATCAATTAATTATCACATTTATAGTGTTCTTAGATTATACACACTGCTTTTTATATCTCAGGAAATTCTGAGTCAGATGCACTAATTTGGTTTCATTAACGTTAAATTAGCTGAGTCAGGCTAGGGATTCAAACTCCTTCAGTGTTCCCTTTAGAAAGTTAAAAGAGCACCATCTAGTGGAACTTTTGATATAAAATTCTTCCAAATCAGTCTTCAAATTGAAATACTGTAATTACGAATTTTAAAACAAACTTTCTTTTTAAATGATGGTAATGTAAATCAATTATTATATATTTTAATAAAATAAATCCTAAACATCTTTTCAACTAAACTTCAGATTAGGAAATAAAAATTAGTAATGTTCGTTTATGACATTTTTAACCGCATATTTTTACTACTGAATTGATTTCTCTCCTATTTGAGTGTTACATGTGGCATACTAAGAATTTTCTTGCTTTTCGTGTGGATTCACATACTTTTAAGAAAGACTCAATTGATTGCAACTTTGTTTTTTTCCTAACATTGTATTGTTAGTGCAACAGTTCCTAAACAAAGAAGGTTTAATTCTACTACTGGTTATGTCAAATGTTGAGCTGCTCTCTGAGGAGGTTCAAAAGATTTAAGTATAGAACTCTCATTTAACCTGTAGTGACCATGCCCAATACAAGCCGACTTTTTCTCTTTTTTTTTTTTTTCAGATAGAGTCTTGTTCTGTTGCCCTAGCTAGAGTGCCGTGGCACCAGCCTCGCTCACAGCAGCCTCAAAGTCCTGGTCTCAAGTGATCCTCCTGCCTCAGCCTCCTGAGTAGCTGGGACTACAAGCGCTTGCCACCACGCCCAGCTAATTTTTTGTTTCCATTTTTAGTTGCCTGGCTATTGTTTTTCTATTTTTTAGTAGAGACAGGGTCTCGCCCTTGCTCAGGCTGGTCTCAAACTCCTGACCTCAAGTGATCCTCCGGCCCTTACTTTTTGTCTAATTGCATAAAATTGATCAATGCATTTAGTATGAATAGACAAACATGGTGACTGCCTCAGCTCTAAATACTGATTCCTCATCATCAGTCTAGAGGTCCCATAAACAACATGAGCAGCAAAATGAAATTAGTGTGTCTCTTTGATCCTGGGAACACATTTAATAAATACATAAAGGTGGTCATGCAACCATATGGGTTGATGGCAATACAAGTTCATAGTTTCCAGCTGAGTTCTCTTTGTACTCCTGTTTATTCCCTTATTTTATTATTTTTCTATTTTTTTCCTTGTAGCTTCTATTCTTCAAATTCCCCCAAATGACCCCTCCTCACATTGAGGTCTCTCTTCAAATAGCTCCTAATCAAAGCGGCTTTCCTTAACCATCCTATCAAAAATAACACCACCCCTTTACCCTCTTGTCATTATTTCCAGACTCTGCTTTACATTTTCTTACAGTACTTACCACTATCACATAATATTTATCACTACTTATTTGTCTTCCTCTGTAGTAATCTCACCTTTGGCTCCATTACTTTTACCCTGTCTGTATACTGTCATTTAACTTTGCAGGTTTTCCCATTGTGTGATTTGCCCAACCCTTTGATGCTGCGTTCAGTCTTGTGACTTGCTTAGGCCAATGAGATATTAGTTGCTGTGATGCAAGCAGAGCTTGAAAAGCACTTGCATAATTGGGCTCGCTCCCTGCCTCTGAGCCATTGCAAGGAGAACAAGCCTGGCCCAGGCTGCTGGAGCATGAGCAGTACCTGGAGCAGTGCCATGTCACCAAAGTCGTTCAGGTTGCCTCCACTGGCCTAAACTGCCGTCAGCTTTGTGTTTTTAGAACCCTAATGGTGATTGTTTGGTTTTTTTTGTTTTTTTTTTTAATTTTTATTTTTTTTTATTGGGGGAAAACTACAAAGCATTTACAGTACAATGTTTACAGTCACAATTTGTAGTGAGCTGATTTCCCAAAATATATTACCACTCAAGTTGACTTATCTTGTTACATTCAAAAACCTACTCTGT
>CAUYRT010073715.1:0-14915 GCA_963574885.1 Lepilemur ruficaudatus | reverse complement strand
TTTACCCAATGATATGAATGGAAATCTTCCTCAAATCTCAATCCCTTCAATAAATGTTAATGGCTTAAACCATCCTCTGAAGAGAAATAGACTGGCAGAGTGGATAAAAATCCACAAGCCCATTATCTGCTGTATACAGGAAACTCATCTAACCCACAAAGATGCCTTCCGGCTGAAGGTCAAAGGATGGAAAACTATCATCCAGGCAAACAGAAGTCAAAAGAAAGCAGGTGTAGCTATACTATTTGCTGACAATATAAGCTTTAAAATAACAAAAGTAAAAAGGATAAAGAAGGCCACTTTATAATGGTGAAAGGGAAGATCCAACAAGAAGATTTAACTATTCTTAATATTTATGAACCCAACATAAGAGCTACTAACTACATAAAGGTAACCTTGTCGGATCTGAATACCATATTTTTTATGTACACACATTTTATTTTTACTTTTTCTTTTATTTATTTATTTATTTATTTATTTCAGCATATTATGGGGTATAAATCTTAAGGTTACATATATTACCCTTGCACCCCCTCGAGTCAGAGATTCAAGCATGACCATCTCCCAGACAGTGCACATCGCACTCATTATGTATGTATATACCCATCCCCTACTCCCCCGTCCCGTCTGATCCACACCTGATAAATGTTGTTCCTATGTGTCCACTTAGGTATTGATCAGTGAAACCAATATGCTGGTGAGTACATGTGGTGCCTCTCCATCCATTCTTGGGATACCTCACTTAAGAAAATGGGTTTCAGCTCCATCTAGAAAATACAAGAGGTTCTATATCACCATTGTTCCTTATAGCTGAATAGTACTCCATGGTATACATATACCACATTTTATTAATCCACTCATGTATTGATGGGCACTTGGGTTGTTTCCACAACTTTGCAATTGTGAATTGTGGTGCCATAAACATTCAAGTGCAGGTGTCTTTTTTATAGAATGCCTTTTGTTCTTTTGGGTAGATGCCCAGTAGTGGTATTGCTGGATCAAATGGTAGATCTACTTGTATCTCTTTAAGGTATCTCCATATTGCTTTCCACAGGGGTTGCACTAGTTTGCAGTCCCACCAGCAGTGAATGGGTGTTTCTATCTCTCTGCATCCACGCCAATATTTATTGTTTTGTGACTTTTTCATAAAGGCCATTCTCACTGGAGATAAGTGATATCTCATTACGGTTTTGATTTGCATTTCCCTGATGATTAGACATGCTGAGCATTTTTTCATATGTTTGTTTGCCATTATTCTGCCTTCTTTAGAAAAGTTTCTGTTCACCTTTTGCCCACTTTTTGATAGGGTTGTTTGATTTTTTCTTGCTGATTTTTCTGAGTTCTAAATAGATTCTACTTATCAGCCCCTTATCAGATGTGTAGCATGCAAAATTTTTCTCTCATTCTGTAGGTTGTCTGCTTGCTCTCATGACAGTTTCTTTGGCTGTGTAGAAGCTTTTTAGTTTGATCAGGTCGCATTTATTAATCTTTGTTTTTGCTGTGATTGCCTTTGAGGACTTCTTCATAAATTCTTGGAATAAGCCAATGCCTAGAAGAGTGTTTCCAACGTTTTCCTCTAGAATTCTAATAGTTTCATACCTTAGGTTTAAGTCTGTTACCCAGCCTGAGTTGATTTTTGTGAGAGGTGAAAGGTATGGATCCTTCTTCAGCCTTCTACATGTAGCTATCCAGTTTTCCCAGCACCATTTATTGAATAAGGATTCTTTTCCCCATTGTATGTTTTTGTCTGCTTTGTCAAAGATTAGATGGCTATATGAAGATGGTTTTATATCTGGGTTCTCTGTTCTGTTGCACTGGTCAATGTCCCTGTTCTTGTGCCAGTACCAAGCTGTTTTAAAAAATAGAAGCCAAGCATCTGCTGTCTATAGGAAACTCATCTAACCTGCAAGGGTGCCGTTAGACTAAAGGTAAAGGGGTGGAAAACAATATTTCAAGCAAACAGAAGCCAAAGGAATGGTGATGTGGCAGTTTTGATTTAAGATAACTTAGTCTTTAAATCAATAAAGCTAATAAAAGACAAAGAAGGTCACTACATAATGGTGAAGGGTACACTTCAACAAGAAGATATAACAATTCTAAATATGTATTCACCCAACTTAGGTGCACCCAGATTCATAAAGTATACCCTACTTGACCTAAAAAGCTAATAAACAACACCATAATAGTTGGAGACTTAAACACCCCGCTGAGAGCACAGATTATATCCTCCAAACAGAAAATTAACAAAGAAATAATGGACTTAAACAGAACGCTAGAACAAATGGGCCTGACTGACATTTACAGGACATTCTACCCAAATACCACTGAATATACATTCTTCTCATCAGCTCATGGGACATTCTGTAAGATTGATCATACCCTAGGACACAAAATATGTCTCAAAAATTTTTTAAAAATAGAAATTATATCATGCATCTTTTCAACTTGCAGTGTAATAAATGTAGAAATCAACCCTAAGAGAAACTCTCATGTCCACACAAAATCTTGGAAACTAAACAACCTTCTGCTGAATGATCACTTCATAAATGAGGAAATCCAGATGGAAATTAAAAGATTCTTTGAGCTAAATGACAAAGGAGACACAACTTATCAACATCTGTGGGACACTGTTAAAGTAGTCCAGAGAGGAAAGTTTATTTCCATAAATGCCTATATCCAAAAGTAAAAAAGATCACAAATAGACAACCTAATGAATCAACTCAAAAAGCTGGAAAAAGAAGAACAGACCGACCCCAAACCCAGCAGAAGAAGTGAAATCAGTAAGATGAAACCAGAAATAAATGAAATTAATAGCACATTAAATAATACTGCAATAATAGTAGGGGACTTCAACACTCCACCAAATGTACTGGATGAATCCTCCAAACAGAAAATGAGCAAAGAAGTAATGGACTTAAACAGAACTCTTGAACAAAAAGATCTGACAGATCTCTACAGAACATTCCACCCAAATAAAGTTATATTTACATTCCACTCAGCAGCCCATGGAACATTTTCCAAAATTGACCACATACTAACCCACAAAGCAGATCTCAACAAATTCAAAAAAATAGAAATTTTACCATGTGTCTTCTCAGACCATAGAGGTATAAAACCAGAGTTCAATTCCTATAGAAATCCACACTGCTTCACAAAGTCATGGAAACTGAACAATTTATTACTGAAAACCTCTTGGGTCAAGGAGGAAATTAAGGGGGAAATCAAGAGCTTCTTCAAACTAAATCATAATGGAGTCACAAGCTACCAAAACCTGAAGGATACAGCAAAAGCATACCTAAGAGGAAAACTAATAGCAATAAACGCTTACATCCAAAAAACAGAAAGCTTAGATATTGACATCATGATGAATAAACTCAAGGAATTGTAAGAAGAAGAGCTAACCAATCCCAATCCTAATAGAAGAAAAGAAATAGCAAAGATCAAAGCATGAATGAATTTCTAAATGGAATTGAGAACAAAAGAATTATACAGAATATCACCCAAACCAAAAGCTGGTTTTTCGAAAAGATAAACAAAATCGATAGTCTTCTGGCTATATTGACAAGAACTCAAATGGAAAGGACGCTAAAAAACTGAATTAGAAAAGAAAAAAGAGAGGTCACAACAGACACAATGGAAATAAAAAACATTATCTTTGATTACTATTAAAAAATATGCTCAAAAACTACATAATGAGGATGAAATGGACATATTCCTGGAAACATACAACCTTCTTCAGTTCACCCAGAAGGTAACAGAATTTCTAAACAGACCAATCTCAAGCTCAGAAAATGGAGCAGTAATTAATAAACTCCCAATTGGAAAAGTCCCGGACCTGATGGCTACACCTCAGAGTTTTACCAAATGTACAAAGAAGAACTCATACCTATACTATAGAAATTACTCCACAACATTGAGAAGGATGGAATCTTGCTGAATTCATTCTATGAAGCAAATATCATGTTAATTCCAAAACCAGGAAAGGACCCAACAAAAAAAGGAAATTACAGACCAATATCCCTCATGAATATAGACACAAAAATCCTCAACAAAATTTTGGCTAATAGAATTCAGCAGCACATCAAAAAAATAATTCATCATGACAAGGTGGAATTTATTCCAGGGATGCAAGGCTGGTTCAACCTTTGCAAATCTGTAAATGCAATTTGCCTCATAAATAAAAGCAAGAACAAAGAGCATATAATTCTCTCAAAGGATGTAGAAAAAGCATTTGACAAAGTCCAATACACCTTTGTGATAAAGACTCTTAACAAAATAGGCATAGGCGTCTCATACCTTAAAATTCTCAAAGCCATTTATGGCGAATCTACAGCCAACATCATACTAAATGGTGAAAAACTGAAACCATTCCCACTTTGAATTGGAACTAGACAAGGATGCCCACTTTTTCCTCTTCTATTCAACACAATGCTCAAAGTCCTAGCAACAACAATTATGCAAGAGGGCAGTATTAAGGGCATCGAAGTGTGTGCAGATGAGATCAAACTCTAGCTCCTCACTGATGATATGATATTATATCTAGGAAACCCAATGGATTCTTCCAAGAGACTCCTAGATTTGATACATGAATTTGACAAAGTCTCAGGTTATAAAATCAATTTACAAAAATCAGAGGCATTCATATATGCCAAAAAAAGTCAAGCCAAAACTCAAATCAAAAAGGCAATATCTTCTACTATGGCCGGCAAAAAAAATTAAATATCTAGGAATAAATTTAACAAAAGACACAAAAGATTTATACAAGGAGAATTATGAAACACTAAGAAAAATAAATTGTAGAAGATGTAAAAAGATGGAAAAATCTACCTTGTTCATGCATTGGTAGAATCAATACTGTTTAAATGTCAATTTTACCTAAAGTGAACTACAGAATCAATGCAATCCCCATGAAAGTACCATCTTCATTCTTTATAGACCTAGAAAACATAATTATTCAATTTATGTGGAACCAGAAAATACCCCTGTATAGCTAAAGCAATCATAAGCAAAAAGAACAAACTGGGAGGCATCAATATTCCAGACTTCAAGTTGTATTATAAAGCAATTACAATCAAATTAGCCTTTTATTGGCACAAGAATAGGAGCATTGATCTTTGGAACAGGACTGAGAATCCAGAGATGAAACCATCTGCATATGGTAACCTAATCTTTGATAAACCAGACAAAACTATACATTGGGGAAAAGAAGCTGTTTTCAATAAATGATGCTGGGAAAACTGGATAGCTACATGTAGAAAAATGAAACTGGATCCCTACCTCTCACCTCTCACAAAATTTCACTCAAGATGGTTAACAGACCTAAACCTAAGACAGAAAACCTTAAGAATCCTAGAACAGGATGTTGGGAAGACCCTTTCAGACATAGGCCTTGGCAAAGAATTCTTGAAGAAGACCCCCAACGCAATCAATGCAGCTACAAAAATAAACAAATGGGATCCGTTCAAATTAAAAAGCTTCTGAACAGCAAAAGAAACTATCACTAGAGCAAATAGACAACCTACAGAATGGGAGAAAATATTTGCTCTCTACACCTTCAACAAAGGTCTGATAACAAGAATCTACCTAGAACTCAAAAGAATTAACAAGAAAAAATCAAACAACCGCATCTACAAATGGGCAAAGGAGATGAACAGAAACTTTTCGAAAGAAGACAAAATAATGGCTAGGAAACATATATAAAAAGAGTTCATCATCTCTAATCATTAGAGAAATGCAAATCAAAACCACAATGAGATACAACGGAACCCCAGTGAGATTGGCCTCTATCAAAAAAATCCCAAAACAACAAATTCTGGTGAGGATGTGGAGAGATAGGAATACTCTTACACTGCTGGTGGGACTGCAAATTAGTGCAACCTCTGTGGAAAAGAATTTGGAGATTCCTTAAAGTGCTACAAATAGAATTACCATTTGATCCAGCAATAGCATTATTAGGCATCCAAAAGAGCATAAGACATTATGTTTTAAAGACATCTGCACCCGAATGTTTATGGCAGCACAATTCACTATTGCTAGATTGTGGAAACAACCCAAGTGCCCGTCAATTCATGAGTGGATTATTAAAATTTGGTACATATTTGCAATGGAAGATTACTCAATTTTAAGAAACAACAGTGAGCTATCACTTCTTATATTATCCTGGATTAAGCTTAATCCCATTATTCGAAGTGAGGTGACACAAGACCAAAGAATGGGCCCCACATGCCCATCCATCAAATTGGTATTAACTAATTAACACGATGGTGCTCAAATGGTGGTGGTGTTCACTAGGGATTCGAGAGGTGGTGGGTAGACCCACATCTGAGGGATGTGGTGAGCACTGGGGAGGGGAGGGACATGCTTGAAATGTATTTGGGGATGGGAATTAGGGGTCTCAATATGGGGAAGGAAATCCTCTAAAACTGATTTATGTGAATAGCTGTACAACTTGGTAAATTTACTAATAACCATTTAATTGTACACTTAAAATGGAGTAAAGGCATGATATGTAAATTATATTTCAATAAAGAAAAAAAAGACATGATTTTAAAAACAAAACACCTAAATGACAGCAACAAAAAATATTTGTGAGAAAAATTATTCTATATGAAAAACAATATTCAATTTTTTAAACACATTGCAAAGATGTATTGTATTTTAAAATTCCGAAAATTCATCAGGAAATGAGTAGTGTCATCTTAACTTATATTTTAAATGGTATAAAACGGAGTCTTTATAGTAGCATTTCATAAATTCAGCCATCCATGGACTATTTTAGAGGACATATTCTATAAAGCTTCATTATAGAAAAGCTTTAAAAATATTTTGCACTCTACAAATCACATTTTAAATGCTTAATAAAGCTACAGATTATAATAAGGAAGAATTTCTAATCTCAAAAAAATATAACACATAATACAAGAAAACACATTAAGAGAGATACAGAATCTGTTTTGTGAACATTCAGAGAGATCTAGCACTTGTAGTTGAGGGGCTCAGTAACGGGTTTATTGAGGAGGTGACTATGACCACAATACTAAGTCGTAGGTTGGATTTTCACAAAGCCAACCTGGGCACAGGCTTTCCAGATGGTGGTTACCTTGTTTTAATAAGGTAATGGTCACCTAAGTTGGAAGCACATTGTATAATTCTGGAAGGCCATGCTAAGGAAATTAGAGTTACAAATATTTATATACTTAAGGGCATAATAAATATAATTCATATGTCATAGGTACACCCCAAGCCATTGTATTTCATGCAGTTAGACGGATCTTTTGGAAATAAAATCCTAATCATATCACTCTTCTGCTTATTTTTCCCTGTATTCTTTGGTAAAAATTCCCCAAATCTTAACACACCTACAAGATCCTCATGATTTGGCCATTACCTCACTTTGCAGCTTCATTCTATGGAATTTTTAATTGGCTTTCTGCATTTCCTCCAGACTGGGGTTCTTGCCAGTACTAAAAATATACCTTGCCATTTCCCACATCTAGGCTTTTTCATATCCTTTCTTTGTTTGGAATATTCTTCCCACTAAAATTTGAATGGCTTACTCCTACTCATGCTTGAGAGCTCAGCTACAATATTATTTTCCTGATGTTCCTGATAGATCTGCTATAAACTCTGTCACCTATGCTTTTAGGAAATTTTGTTCATAATACTTACCACAGTTTTTAAGAATTAAATGATCCTACAAATAAAGACCAGCATTTACTGAGCAATCGTTATGCACCAGACACCATACTAAATGTTCAATTAATGTTTGCTGAATGTATGCATGACAGAAAGAATACAATAATCAATGAAGTTAGTCAAGAAATATAAATGCAAAACTCAGATTTCATGAAATTTAAGTTTAGTTTTCCTTTTAATCCCAGTTTACAATAATATTTATCCATATAACTGCTGGAACTTGTGGTATGTCCCTCATATATACAGGGATCTTCAGGAAATTCTAATATATTTCATTAATCATTCTCTGATGTTACCCAGGAAAAGCCAACATGATACAATATTTGGATAATTATAGCCAAAATTTATTGAATGATTGCCATGTACCAGAGAGTGTTTACATATATTGCATATATGTAAACAAATAAAACAACTTTGTAACCCTATATACCTCTCTGTATATGTATATATGTATACATTCTAATTTAATCCTTACAACACCTCAATGAGACTGATTTAGGGTCATCCATATGTTAGAAAAGGGAAACTAAGACCCATATAAGTTAATTAACATCCCCAAGATCTGTCTGTGGTAGAACTTAAAGTTGGAGACAGGAAAGCACAGCCTTCACACTCGCTAGTCCTTATTCTTGACATAACAGTTTCCTACTGAGCCTCTTTCTCTGAACTACTGCTCTACTACCATATTTTTGGAACCACTTTACTTCCTCTGAACAGAAGTCCTCTTGGATAACATGTCTTCTGCAAATAGGGTTGCCAGAAAAAATACAAGGTGCTTAGTTAAACAATTCAGATAAACAACAATTATTTTTTGAATATTTGTATCTCAAATACTGCATAAAACATGCAAAAATGTATTTTTAATGTAAAATTAAAATTTAACCGAGTATCCTGTACTTTTATTTACAAAATATGGAAACCCTACTAAACAAAGTCCAGTGCCTCTACTTCCTAAAGTCCAGAGTGAGGAGGCAGTTTCTCCTTTTCTCTGTCATAGGCCTCATTCTCAGCTTCTATTTCCTATCTTAGTAGGCTGTGGGTAACTATTTTTGCCCTCCGTTTCTGTTTTGCTAGTCCATTCTAAGTAGTTCTTCTGCCTCTTTTTACACAGTTCAGCACAATTTTTTCTCTTAATCTCAACTCATTTAGTACCACACATATGACTGCCTCCTCATCTCTCCTATGCCTCTAGCCTTCTCTCTCTGTCGCCAGCCCATTTCACTCCCTCATCTCTCAACAAGTTATAACTTATGAGGATTAAAAAAAAACTGGCAACTTCTTGGTTTAATCAGATTCTCCACCTAGAGAACATTCTTCTCAACTTCCATTTCTTTTATCCCTACTTCAATTCTAAGCACATGGTTCTTTAGGCAGTTGATGTTTACTGAAGATTTGATTGCTACATTTTATGTTTGTTCATAATGTGTTTCATAAGGATGTGTTTAAGTACCATATTTCTCTCATAGAAGAAGGAGTTTGGCAGGTCACTCAGGGTAGCAATTATCAGGAACTTTTCTGGAAGAGAGGGTAAGAGCAAGCTGTATATTATTTTTTAGGGCCTGGTGAGTATTGGTAAGCCAAGAGTATGTACTTAGCATAGATGTGCAGAGCTTGAAAGCTAGAAGTGTCATCAGAGTTTCCCTAATGCCATCCCTTATTAAATTCAGACAAAATATAACTGATACTTACAAAAGGAAAAGTGAGTTGCATGAGAAAAGAGAGGATCTTTGATTAATATATACAGTTATCAATTCGTATTGCCAGAAAAAGTGCTATGGTGGAATCACTGTTTCAATCTGAGCTCTAATCCTTAATAGCTGCATGATACTAGTGAAGTCATTTATCCTTCTGGTACTTTAACTTATTTGTTTCTGAAATGGAGATAATAATATTGAGCTATCTACCTCACAGAATTGCTTTAAGGATCAAATGAAATTATGTAGCTGACAGCCCTCTTCAAACTTCAAGTGATATGTGAATACAGGGAAGTATAATGTGTAGCCATTCCTACTGCAACAAGGATTTAAGTTGGTGCTTTTGAGGTGGCCATTTTCCTCAGGATTAATGCCGTGTCCATGACCCAGTCCTTTTGTGGAGCCCTCTCTTCCAGATTTGGGTTATAATTAAAAAAAAAAAAAAAAAAGATTTAACACAGCTGCTCTGATCATCTGTAGTCATTAAAAGGATTAAAGGGTTTCTTTTTTCTTTCTTAATAATAATGTATTCGTCTTCGCCTATTGACCCAATTCCAGTCTCCATAATTGTCTTTCTTGTTACTATTCCTTAATTGGGTTCAAGAGGTTAATTAGTTGTTTGCAAAATACTAAAGTACTTAATGGAGGTAATCTGGAAAGTCAATATCTAAATGTGGACCTTTGGTGAATGACTGGGTAGACAGTTGATATAAACAGCTAAGGAACTGCCCATTTCTAGTAATATTCTATAATATAAGGTGATTTAAAAATAGAAACAAACCTTTTTGTCAAGTATATCTTCATTATAAACAATAATATAGCAAAATTAAGATTGAGAGGCACTTTTTGATGTCAGCCTAAAACTGTCAGCACAAAAAAAGAAATATTTTTAAATTAAAATATAATATCACATTATTATTGGAATTAAAATAAATTGATAGATGGTACGGTAGCAGCTTGTATTGATTTAAAAGACAAACCATATTAGGATCCGGATATATTCTCCAAGATGAAGATATACTTGTTTGCATATTTATGCACTGGCATATTCTACTGGTAATTTATTTCTTAGATATTGGCTTGATTAATTTAACAGAAGTCAGTTTGCATTATACATATACATAATTATATTTTCATATGTATAGCCATTGAGAGTATATGCTTCTTCTTTTTTGTTTGTTTAGGTTTTGTTTGATTTCCAGATACATTTGTAAAAGGTACAAGCTTGAGATTACAGTAGTAGAAATGATATGAGATCAGGTGATTGGTATGTGAATATTTCAGCATATCATAGATTGTTGGTCCTAAGGACAGTAATCTTTGATTAGAAAATAACTTGACAATTTTAAATTGTCTTTTCATCATACACACACACACACACACATATGCATGAACATATACATTGGTGTGTGTATGTGTCTGTGTAACACATTTTTAACTATGTTGTCATTATATACATTTCTTGCCTATCACTTCTTTTTCTTGGCAATGATGACACTGTAATTTTATTTGAGGGGAAAGAAGGAAGTATCTAATTGAATAACACAGAAATAGAAATCAATTCTATGTGTTTCCATAGAAGATTTAGAAAAATTCAACAAAAATAAAGTCTACAATAAAATAGGAACAGAAAAATAGAAAAACAGAAAATAAAAAATGTGCTGACCATAAGTTCGGTTGTGTTCCTTGACAGTTATGGAATAAAGGAAACACATTTGGATCCAAAAGATCCTATTAGAGGAAAGAAAATGTGAACATTCTCCAGATATACAATTTTTTCCAGTACTAAATTCAAAAAGAAATGGCTTATCCCATTATTCAAAATGAGGTGACACAAGACCTGAAGAATGGGCCCCACATGTACTCGCCATCAAATTGGTATTGACTGATTGACACTATGGTGCTTAAATGGTGGTGGTGTTCACTAGGGATTTGGGGGGTGGGGAGTAGACCCACATCTGAGAGATGTGGTGAGCACTATGAAGGGGAGGGGCATGCTTGAAGTGTATTTGGGGATGGGTATTGGGGTCTCAATGGGGGGTGGGAAATCCTCTAAAACTGATTTATGTGAATAGCTGTACAACTTGGTTAATTTACTAATAACCATTTAACTGTACACTTAAAATGGAGTAAAGACATAATATGTAAATTACACTTCAATAAAGACAAAAAAACTTAAAAAAAAGAAATGGCTTGACAAGTGCTTGACATAGAGATACTCTGAGTAATATAAAATAAATTGTCCTCAACAATGATCATATAGGGAGAAAAAAAGAGTTGGAATCCACATAGCTGTTACTCCAAACTTCCATTAGTAAGCACAGTGGGAATAAAAATGATCACTGATATGACAAAGGACTGGTCAAATTATGCAACTTTCTGGCGGTTTCACTTGTTTTCAGTACAGGACTTTAAGTATCAAATGGAATAGACATGGAATGTGTGACCCTTAAAACTCTTTCCCTAAATACTATATGTTGACACAGAAGAAATAATTTTATCTCTAAATTAAAATATGACATTTTAAGGGAATATGCTTATTCTAGGCAAAATATATAATATATATGAAACCACCTGATAGTCATTTAAAATCTCATAAATGGGGCATGTCTACCCTTAACTACTGAAATTACTTTCAGAAAAAACTATCGCAAGCTGACATTTTCTCAGAACCCAAAGGAACAATCAGCCTACTTAGAACAGGTGTCCATTAAGCCAATGGCTCACAGCCAAACTTTTTCCAAGCATTGTCAGTTTTTACTGCCTTCCTTTTCTCACTTCCCACTCCTCTTCTTTATGCAAATTGACTCAGTTACTCACTACTCCACCAAAAACTGTCCTTCATAAGGCACTGATGATCTTTGTTTTGCTAAATTCAGTGGAAACTTTTCACTTTCATCTTCCTTCCATTATTCATTCAACAAATATTTGTTGATTATCAGCCAGGTTTCAGGCACTCTGTTCATAGATAGACAGATATCAAATAATACAATTTCAGTGATGATAAGTGTGATGAAGAAAAAGTACACGGTAGTATGAAAGCATATAACAAAGCACATCACTAAATTATGAGGAATCAATTGAATTCTCAGCAGTATTTGACCTCTGTAACACACCACTTCCCTGTTTTTAACTCCTTCCTTACTGACTGTTCTTTCTTTCCTTACTGACCACACCTTCCCTGTATGACCTTTAAATATTTGCTAAGGATAGTTGTGGTTTACACAGGACAGTTCTGGTTTATGCTTGCCCATCCTGTCATAACTATCAACTCTCAAAACTCCCCCTTTAATGCTCAAAAGAGTAACAGTTTGGACCATACTTGATGTGGTCATTTTTTTAGGTGACCTCATTAAGTACCAAAGTATTAACTAGCACGTATACATGCTGATGGCTCTCAAGTCATTTTTTCTAACTTGGCCCTATTTTTCAGGCAGGGCCGCAAACCTGTAGGTTGACCTGCCTACTCAGCAACTCCAATTTGATTTCTCCCTGAGAGTTCAAGCTCAGCATGGCAAAAACGGAACTTAATTTGCAGTCCCCACCATCTATTTAGTTGTTGAAGCCATAAACCTGACATTCAACTTTGAATCCTTCCTCTCTAACATATCCTTTTTGTCAACCAACCACAAAACGCTCTACACTTCATTCCAAATATATCCAAGTCTGACCAAGCAATATCTCTTACCGGAATTGCTGCAACTATCTTCTAACTGTGCTCCCGAGTTTTATGCCCCCCCTATCAGTTCCCCTTCCACATATAAGTCAAATTAATCTTTCTAATTTTCATTAAATCAGTATCTTGTTGAGAATTTCTCAGTGGTTTAGTAGTTTCTCATTGATTTCAGATTAAAGATCAAGGCTTTTAACACATCACATCCCTGGCTTTATTTCTAGTTTCATTTTATAGCTGATTCCAACTATGTTCCCTACATTTCAGATACATCATGCTGCACATACATTGTTTCTGTTGGGGACACTTTGCCTACTATTCTAATGCAAATATCACTTCCTCAGAGAAGGCTATATATCTTCTTTTATATATTCATAAATATTTATTGATTGATTTATTATTATTGAAGTATACTATACATATCAACTGTTTACTACATTTTAACTTAAAATTAAATGATTTTCAGTGAATTTAATGAGGTGTACAGTTAATCACATGAATCAGTTTTAGAGGAATTTCTTTCCCCTATTGAGACCCCAATTCCACTCCGCAACTACTTTTCATGCATATCCCACTCCTCCACAGTGCCAACCATGTCACTCAGACGTGGGTTTACCTCCTAACCCCCAATTACCTAGTGATCGCTACCACCATTTGAGCACCATAGTGTTAATCAGTCAATACCAGTTTGATGGTGAGTACAAGTGGGTCCCATTCTTCAGGTCTTGTGTCACCTCACTTTGAATAATGGTTTCAAGCTTAATCCAGGATAATACAAGAGGTGCTAACTCACTGTCATTTCTTAAAATTGAGTAATATTCCACTGTGAACATATACCAGATTTTCACAATCCACTCATGAATTGACGGGCACTTGGGTTGTTTCCATGACCGAGCAGTAGTGAATTGTGCTGCCATAAACATTTGAGTGCAGATGTCTTTATCATAGAATGTGCTGTGCTCTTATGGGTAGATGCCTAATAATGCTATTGCTGGAGCAAATGGTAATTATATTTTTAGCTCTTTGAGGACTCTCCAAATTCTTTTCCACAAGGGTTCCACCAATTTGCAGTCCCACCAGCAATGTAAGAGTGTCCCTAACTCTCCACGTCCTCGCCAGCATTTGTTGTTTTGGGATTTTTTGATAGAGGCCAATCTCACTGGGGTTAGGTGCTATCTCATTGTGGTTTTGATTTGCATTTCTCTAATGATTAGAGATGATGAACATTTTTCCATATGTTTTTTGGCCATTATTCTGTCTTCCTTGGAAAAGTTTCTGTTAATCTCCTTTGCCCATTTATAGATGGTTTTTTTTAAATTTTTTCTTGTTAACTCTTTTGAGTTCTAGGTAGATCATTGTTATCAGACCTTTGTTGAAGGTGTAGAGAGCAAATATTTTCTCCCATTCTGTGGGTAGTCTATTTGCTGTAGTGATAGTTTCTTTAGCTGTACAGAAGCTTTTTAATTTGATCATGTCCCATTTCTTTATTTTTGTAGCTGCATTGATTGCTTTGGGGGTCTTCTTCAAGAATTCTTAGCCTAGACCAATGTCTGAGAGGGTCTTCCCAACATCCTCTTCTAGGATTCTTAAGGTTTCCTGCCTTAGGTTTCGGTCTCTTAACCATCTTGAGTGTATTTTTGTGAGAGGTGTGAGGTAGGGATCCAGTTTCATTTTTCTGCATGTAGCTATCCAGTTTTCCCAGCACCATTTAGTGAAAAGAGATTCTTTTCCCCAATGTATATTTTTGTCTGGTTTATCAAAGATTAGGTTACCATATGTAGATGGTTTCATCTCTGGATTCTCAGTCCTGTTCCAAAGATCAATGCTTCTGTTCTTGTGCCAATGCCAAACTG
>CAUYRT010073714.1:0-11966 GCA_963574885.1 Lepilemur ruficaudatus | reverse complement strand
TCCTTCCTTCCTTATTTCCATCTCTTCATTCCCCTAAAGGTAGGGGAAAAGAAAACTTAGTGACTTTGGATTTCCTTGGCATACCACGTAGAAAACATGATTTACAGATTCATTTTGTATTTCTTTTTAACACCCTCCATTTCCTTTGTGTTTTTTAACTCATGCACATGCGCTGTTTGTACAATTTTTAAAAGTAATAAAAGTGAACATATCAAAACAATAGTTTTATTTTTCTTGTTTTGCATTATGTATTTGGCCTACAGTATTGGAATTACAAAAGGGGAACAAGGAAGGATTGTGAATACATGTAAAATGGCACCAGACTTTTGTATTATTTTTATCATGAAATCATGTTTTCTCTGAGAGATTGTTCTGAAATGTTCTTAGTACTCTTATTTTCAACCCACGAAATGACTGAAACCATTGCTGTCATTTTTTCTTCATGTTTAGCCAATTTGAATGAAAATGAACTAAAAGCTTTAAAAAAATTTTTAAAATAGAAAACATGATTTAGTGACTAAAAACCACAAGACTAGTAGTCAGTACTAAGCATTCCATTTGATTCATTCAACATTCCATTACTAGTTATGGGAAGTTATTGTGTGACTTTGAATAAGTTTCATATAAGCACACTTCTCCATTTTCTGCTTAGTCACAGGAGTTTGTTCTTTATGGATATTCCTTGTGGTAGATAAGCTTTAGGATGAGAAGGTGGTGTCTGCTTCTTTGGCTGGCTGAGTGCTTTAAATAAAGAATATTTCTTAAGTTCCAACTACACACACGCACACACACACACACACACAATTTGGCTTAAAAATTGAATTTAAGAAGAATTTTTGTCCTTGAAGAGAAATAGAAATAAAACAAATGATGGTATAAGTATGTAGAATAAAAAAACTTGTATATTGGGTTAGGTAGAATCTTGGGGACTTTCCTAGAAGAAAGTAGATACTTACCTGGATTTTGAGAATGGTGAGATTTTGAAGTCTGAGCACATAGAATGGAGAATTACATTCTGAATCAGAGTGGGGAGAAGGTGTGTAAACCACCACAGGTGAAAGTTTGGGGACCAGCAACATCTTGGAAAGGGCACACAGCTTTGTCCGATTGCAGTAGATCACCTGAGTTAAGAAAGAATGCAGGTAGTTCATAGAGGGGGAAAAAAAGAGAAGGAGAGAGGTGCCTCTTAAAGTGCATAAAGTATCTAAATATAAAGACTTTGAGGAATAACTGAATACTTCTGATAAAGAAAAATATCAGAAAACTCGTGAATCCAGTGTGCATCCAACCCCTAAGAGGCGTAAGTGATCCTTGTCCATTGGAACAATGCTGGGATTTGCAGTCATCTAAACTAATCATAACTTCACATCCCCTGTGTTCTTGGTTATCGCCCCAAATGCCATCTGTTCTCTTGTTCTAATACTGCTTCTTGCTTCTTCCTTCTGACCCAAGACTATCAGCCCAAGCTCCGTCGCAACCCTGTCTTCCCAACCTTAAACTGCATTTTCCACTGTCCTTCAGGGACCCTCACCTGGCAAAATTCCAGCCTTGGACCTACCAGCTGATCTTTTTGATTTGCCTCTATGTATCCTATACTGCTGCTGAGACTTGCTGGAGAAAATGATAGTACTGCACAGATTGGTATCAATAAGTTGGTAAGTTGCTGACCTCACTCAGATTTTAAAGTTTCCCAGTATTCCTCCTGTGCTTTCCTAGTCTGCTCTCTCTCTTATTTTGCATAGCATCTCCTTCATTGTCTTCACTACTCTTGTATTTCTATCCTGCCTCCTCTCTCCTGCATCACCCTCCTGCTTCTCAGAGAAACACCTCTGCAGACCTGAACTCCCACTTCCTCTGGCACATCTAAAGACTGTCTTTATCCATTCTCTTCCCCTTGCTGCCTGTTGCAGTGGAAAATGTGCTCAATCTCCTCTGTTAGGCTAGTCCTGCCTACCTATGAACCCTGTCTCTTCTCACCCTCACAGGGACGTTGGTCTCTCAGTTATCGTTTTGCTCTTTGGAATCTTCATCCTTGTCCTGTCTCCCAGATCTTTCCCTTCAGCATCCAAATCTTGTAGTGGACACCTATCATTTTCTCTGACTAGCATCCCTTCCTACAATTCTATTAATAATTAGAGGATAACTCTGGGGGTTACAATTTAAATACAGATGCTCCGTGACTTGCGGTGGGGTTACAACCTGATAAACCCATCATAATTTGAAAATATCATAAGTCCAAAATGTATTTAATACACCTAACTACCAAATATCATAGCTTAGCCTCGCCTACCTTGAGTGTGCTTGGAACACTTCTGTTAGCCTACAGCTGGGGCAAAATCATCTAACAAAGCCTACTTTATAATAAAGTGTTAAATATCTTGTGTAATTTATTCAGTACTGTACTGAAAGTGAAAAACATAATGGTTGTATGGGTACTTGGAGCATGGTTTCTACTGCCTGTGTATTGTTTTTGTACCATCATGAAGTCAATAAATAACTTCAACCATAAGTTGGGGAATATCTGTACAAGATGATCCTCCCTTTTGGTCACTGTTGGTTTGTCTAGGGGTGGGCAGCTGACTCACACTGGGCCAATCACAGTTCTTCACCAGGATTTTATATTTGGGATGAAATCATCTTTCCCTTTTGGCGGCTGAAATTCGGCGGCTGAAATTTGTCGGCTGAAACTGATGAGAGTCAAGTTCTGTATGAGAACCAAGATTAGAAAAGAGTAGAGAAGAATGAGGGGAGAAAGAGAAGGGGGAGGAGAGAAAGAGAGAGAGAGAGAATGAATATGAATGAAGTGTACCTGAGAGGCAAAATCAGCATTTTGTGAGTTCTTTACAAGCAGTGATTCCTAGCTTCTTCCATGTCATGACCCACATGGAAATGGTAAGAGCAATACTGCCATTGAGGACAGTGGACAAGGCTGTGCGTGTGGCTGGTGGGCACACCTGTAATCTGAACACAGGTTGGAAAGATGTACTCTACAGTGTTCAGAGAGAGCACACCTGTAACCCACACCCAGGTGGGGAAACGTTTCCAGTATGTGGTTCTAGTTCTAAGCTTGGGTCCCAGCCCTTGGGTCCTGTGGGATACCCGTGGAACCTTGCTGTAGATGCCACTTCCTCCAGGCTGCCTTCCTGAACACCCCCAGATGCCTCTTCTGTGTGCTCCAGTAACACCCTGGGCCCTGTGCTATAATTATCTAATTATTAATATCTGCTGTACAACCTGTGGTGTGTGAGCCCCGGGAGGATAGGATCTACATCTTGTCTTTTCATCTTTATAACTCCAATGCCTCCAGTGGGGTAAACATTTCCTGAATGAAGGAATTATGCTCTGCCCACATAAAAAAATTAACAAGGAAGCTGTAATTGAAACAAGATCTTATGTGTAAAAGTTCTTTCTTTCTAAAGTACACAACTTTGAGTGGGAGCTCTGAAAGGAAAGTGCATGAGAACTATGTCTTTTTGACATTATCTATTTAATAATTTTGTCAGACCATCAAATATTCAGTTTCCTGTATTTCACCTTTAATTAAATATCTCAGGATTCATACTGGAAAATAAGACTCAACCCATTTTCAGAATAACAAATCTCTTGTGGAAAAAAATGCATTAGAAAATCCTGAGAATAAACACAGGCCTAACAGTCTGAGCAGTTTCTCCATTTTGTCGCTAGCAGAATTATGTGGCCCTTCTTATTTCTCTGTCCTGAAGAGTACGAGGAGAATTAATGTCTGCCTCACAGGGTGAGCCTCCCTCCCCGAGCTTTCCTCCATTCTCTGTGTTTCTCTTGAGTGGCCTTTTACCTTCAATTTGTTGTCTGCGCTCTAGTTCACAGAGTTCCGGGTTCACAGCTTCACTTCGCTGTGGTGTGAGAGACTCCAGACGGTAACTGATTAAGGGAAGCCACGTACAATTGCTCTTCCCTGAGGCTGACCCTGTTTTAAAGCACTTAAATTCTCTGCCAGGGTCTTTTCTGCTCCTTTGGTTGTCAGGCCCCACCCATATGGCTTGTAGTTATTTAGATAAGACTTCAGTTTGCTCTGAATTCTGGTTGAAGTTTTTTCTTTATTCACTTCTTGGCTTTGGGAAAATAAGGTTCTTTCTTTGTTGGGACCCAGGTATACCTTTGTTTTATACTGAGTTAACAGCTGTCCATATGTTTCTCTCCAACAGCTTAGTCTACCTTCTGGGCTTAGACATAGTCATTTTGGGGCCAGGCATGGTGGCTCATGTCTGTAATCCCAGTACTTTGTGAGGCCAAAGCAGGAGGATTGCTTGAGCCCTGAAGTTCAAGACTAGCCTGGGCAACATAGCAAGACCCCATCTCTGCAATCAATCAATCAATTTATTTTTTTAAAAAAATAGATTTGGAATGTGTTGCTTAAAAAAAAAGAGGAAACAAAAAAGCAAATTTGGAATATGTGGCTTAAATTTTAAAAAAAGAAAGAAGAAAGACTTAGTCCTTTTTTCGTTTGTTTCCCTTTGGTTTTTGACATTTCCTGTACTTTGGGTCAAGCTATTAAGACTTTCAAATTCTGCCTGTTTCCCTTCTGTTTTTTGTTTTGCCAACAACCCTATATTATCTTTGCAAAAATATATGATGAAAGGAGATATGGCTTAGCAGCAATTGTTTAAAAACCTTAGGGAGAATTATATATAATCAAGTTATAATTTTTTTCATAAATTCAAGCATTTAATGTAATTCCAAATAAAATCACAGTTGGATTGGGGTGGTGTTGGGTATAGGGGAGAGAAATTGACTAAATAATTTCAAAGTTTATCTGGAAAAATAAATACGTGAAAGTAGCATAAAAGTTTGAAAAAGAAGTGTATTGAGTCAGGACTTAATCTTCCTAGTACTGGCCTCAAGTAGGCTCTTTGGCTGTACTCTTGAATTCCTCCAGCAGATTGTTCTTTATCTTCTTATGGCTAATGTGATCTTTCTAAAATGCGTATCTGAACACTTTGCTCCCTGAGTAAACCCTTCAGTGGCTTACGCTGCCCTCAGGATAAAGTACAAACTCATTTTTAAGGTCTTTAGGATCCTGCATGATCTTACCCTTGGTACTTCTCCAGCCTGAGCTCTTGCCTGTACGTCTCCCACCTGTCTGTTTACTTGTCACCATCCTCCCACTGCTCTGTAGGTACCCTAAGGACAGGGACTAGGTGTGTCTTGTTTACCATTTTATCCCTAGGATTTAACATTATGCAGGTGCTCAATAAATATCAGTCAAATGAAATAAGGCTACAAGAATGGAAACAATATGATGATGATGTAAGAATAGACAGATAGATAGAACTGAAAAGACAGCCCAGAAGTAGACAATTACATAAAAATTTTAATGTAAAAATTTAATAAATGATAAAGTATGCATCATAAATCCAAAGAGAAAAGGAATAATTATTTGATAAATGATATTGTCACAGCTGGTTATCAATTTAGAAAAAGATAAGATTTAGAGGTGAATCCAGTATAGTACCCCAGAAAAGGTTGCTAAGGGATTAAGGAGTTGAATATTTTTAAACCTTTAAGAATATAGTGATTATGTGAATATTTATAGGGAAGTACATGTATTTGTAGGGAATGTTGTTGGGAAAAGATATTTCTGAGCTTGGGTATGATCACAAATTCAACTACGTAAAAATTTTAAAAGCACATTACATCTTGGGAAATGATTGCAGTAAATATAAAATAAAAATGTAATAAAATGTTATATGAAAAGAAAACTCAATACCTTTAGTGAGTGAGAAAAACTCTAGGCTCCTTGATAAATACATACACACAAAATGAACAGACTATTTATAAAAGTGAGAATATAAATGACTAAACAAAAATGCTTTCAATTTTACTAGTAATCATAGAGCTAAATATTAAAATAATGAAATACTAATTTTTTTCCTATCAGATTGATTTTTAAAATGGGGGGGAAGCCATAGTTGATGAGGACATCGTGAGTGGGTATTCTTGTGCACAATATATTGGGTACCAATATCAATTGATAGAATTTTTTCTGAGGCTTTGTCTCTATCAATACCAAATGGCCATATACATTGATTTAGTGAATGTGGATTAAGGAAAATTAGATACAGGTAAAACTTTAAATTTGGGTCATCAAGGTGTTTAATTAAAGCAAAAATTAGAAATAGTCTAAATGTCCAGCAGTAGGAGAATAAACAGTGATATACATCTAATTGATGAAATAATACATAGCCATTAACAATGAGTATGAGCCACAGTCTGGGAAAATATTTTCATTTTATATATATATACACACACATACGCACGCACACACACACACATGTATACACACATCTGACAAAGGACTCATAGCCAGAACATATAAAGAACTAACAACAAACACATGCACAGCCCAGTTTTTTTAAAAAAGGCAGGAATTGTAAAAAGAAGATAACAAAATGATCAGTAAACATTTTAAAAGTCTACAATATCATTGCAGATTAGGCAAATGCAAGCTAAAACCACAAGATACACACTCATCAGATATGGCTAAAATTAAAAAGACTGACAAAAATCAGATCTGGTGAAGATAAAAAGCAACAAGAACTTTTACACATTGCTAGCAAAAGTATAAATTAATTCAGTCACTTTGGGATACTGTTTGGCAATATATCCTCAGGGTAGATATATGACCCAGCAATTCTATGCCCAGGCGTATACTCAGGAGAAAAGAGTTCATGTCTACCAAGAAACTTAAGCAGCTTTTTATTCAAACTAGCCCAAAGCTGAAAGTAATCCAAATGTTCATAAACAGGGGAATGGGTTAATTGTGGTATAATTAATATAACAATATAATTATACAACTTAATCTAATTATAGCATAATTACAGTGTAATAATTAGTGTAATATAATTAAATTGTGATGTTTTCCTGTATAGAATACTGAGTGGCAGTAACATGAATGATTCTCACTAACATCATGTTGAGCAAAGGAAACAGACCAAGAGAGCATATACTAAATGGTCCCATTGATGTGATGCAAGAACAGGCCAGTGAGCAAATGGAAGTCAGAATAGTGGTGATCCCGGGTAGGAGAACTGACTGGGAATGGTACCAGGGCACCTGCTGGTGTGATGAAGAAAGTATTGTTTATATTGATCTGTAGAGGGTTGCACAGGTCTATACATGTAACCAAATTCAACAAACTGCACTTCGTAATTATATGCTCTTTCACTTTCCTCACTGATAAAAAATTTGAGAAAAAAAATATGTGGCCTTGGGCAATTCACTTAATTTTCCTAGGCTTCAGTATACTCAGCTCTAAATCACAATAATACTTAACTTGCAAGATTGTTGTTAGAATAGCATGTGGTCAATGTGCAATAAATGACAATTATCGACTAGAAATACTTAATGCTTATATGTACAGTATGTATAAATTGAATATATCATGGTTGGAGAAATGGAAAACAAAATCTCCTAATGCATTAAAATGTTAATTTACTAAAATATATACAATGGATTAGATGTCTTTAGTTGGTGGGATTTGTTTTTTTCTTCCTGTTTTCAGCTTACAAAAACATTTAACAAACGTTACACTCATAATGAAAGCAAATTAATCTTATTTTAAACAGAAATAATTTTCAGTCCGTAGTAAGCTAAATATGAACCAACAATTAGTGTAAACGCCAAAATATCAATTCTCTTTTAGCGTAGATTAATTGAAGAGTAGTAACTACAACAAAGGAAATGATATTCATTTGGTTTTGGGTAACACCATTCTAAGTAACCTTTCAACACATTCAACCAAATGTGTTGAAAAGAAGCATGACCAGGATGGTAAAGAGCCTTGAGGTTGTGACACGTGAAAAAAGGCTGAAGGAACTAGTCATGCTTCTCTTGGAGAAGAAATACCCAGAAGGGCCTGAGGCTGTTTTCAGATTAGAAAAGCATTCATGTGAACAGGAGTTTGTTATGTTCTCTGTGATCTCAGGCAGAGCAAGTATCAGTACGTAGAAGCCATGCTGGGGAACCGATTTCAGGTGCGTATAAGAAAGCCCTTTGTGGCAATGCTGTTCATTCATTTATGCAAGTTATTTATTGAGTGCTTTTCTGTTGTAGGCCCTCTGGTAGAATATCATAAAATAAATAAGACATGATCCCTTCAGTAGTGAGCAAGGAAACCATGCAAACAATAACAGATAGTGTTTTCTGTTCTATAATAGAAATATAACAAAATGTTGTGGGTGCATAGAGAAGGAATGTTGTGGGAGCATCCTTTCTGCAGGGAATTGGAGAGAGCTTCACAGAGGGGACATTTTATTTGAGTATTGAATGATGGTTAATGGATATTTGCCAAGGAGCCAGACAGGGAATGGTATTTGGGTCAAAATCTCTCACAAAAACCCAGAGTTGTGTTTGATGCACCTGTCAAGGTATGTTTGGGACCAAACTGTGCAGGACCTTGTGTATCCTTTTGTAGGCCATGGGAAGCTACTGAAGAAATTTAAGAAAGGGAATAACATTTGTTCTGGGGAGAGGTAATTCCAGCCGCAGCGGGTAAGACAAACGGGAGAGGGCAGATACTGGAGGCAGGATGCTAATCTTGAGAATAACTGTAGTTCTCAGGTGGCAGATGATGAAGCCTGGGGAAATGAGTGATAGTGGAGTCAGAGAGTTGGACTGGATATGAAACATTCCTGAGATAGACTCAAGAGGTCTTGATGACAAATTGGTTAATTGGTTTTAGAAGGTGAGGGAGACAAAAGAATGGAGGATAATTCACAGGTTGCTAGCTTGGAAAACTGGGGACCAGTTGATCTTGGCTTTACCCACAGGCACCTTCTGATTGTGGTTGTCGGGGCAGGGGAGTGTACACCTGCACTTTGACTGTAAGCTCCATGAGGACAGGTGCCCTATCTGTGTGTGTTCACTGCTGTCTTCCCAGTAGTTGGGATAATGAATGAATGAGCAATTTCTCGTCCCTCCCAAAGTGTCCTACTAATTTGGTGACAATTCTTGGACTTCTGTCTGTTGTACTTAATATTTATAAGGTTAAACATACTATCAAATAATACTGAGTTTTGGAGAAGTTCATCCATCCATTCATTCAACAAACATTTATCGAGTGCCTACTATATGCCAGACACCATTCTTGGCTCAGGAGGTAAAAGAGCCAAAAAGACAAAAATCCATGCCTTCATGGAGTTTTAATTCTAGTGTGGGGAGACAGCCAATAAAAATGGTAATAAAGAAGCAGAGTATATGGTGTGTTAGGTGGTGATAAGTGCTGTGGAGAAAAAGCACAGAGTGGAGAGAAGGAGTGTTGGGATATGCAGTTTGGGATTTTATACAGGGCGGCCAGGAAAGGCCTCGCTGAGAAGGTGATATTTGAATAAAGACTTGCAGGCAGCCATGCAGACAGCTGGGAGGAGAGACTTCCAGGCAGAGGGAACAGCAGAGGCAGAGACCTGTTGATGGGAGCTTGCCTGTTGTATTTATAGGAACAAGGAGGTGGCCGGTGAGGCTGGAGCAGAGTGAGTGAAGAGGAGAGTAGGAGATGAGGCCAGGCTGTGGGCGGGTTGGGACGAGGAAGGCTGATAGAAAGACTTGACATTTTTCTAAGTTGGGAGGCTGTTGGAGAGTTTGAGCAGAGGGATGGATGACGTGATGTGACTTACATGCTAACAGAATCACTCGGGCTGCTATTTTGAGAATAAACTGAAGGGGAGGCAAGGGCAGAGGAAGGGAAGCCATTTAGGAAGCTGCACAGTAGACCAGGTGAGAGAGGTGATGATGACTTGGACCACCATGACAGCAGCAGAGGTGGTGAGCAGTCGGATTCTGGATATACTTCGAGGAAAGATCTTGCTGACAGATCGAACGTAGCATACAGAGAGCAGGAGGAGCAGGTGTGGGGCAGACAATACCAGGAGCTCAATTTGAACATGTCACTTCTGAAAGGCCGAACAGACATCCAAGTGGAAATGCTAAGTAGGCAGTGGGATGTATGATTCTGAGATCTGGGGCAGCAATCCAGGCTGAAAATACAAAATTAATTTCAGAGGAACTTGCTACTGTGACATAGTTTATGATTTGAACACCCAAGACTCAGGGGAGTGCCATACACAACACTGTTTTAGAATCATGTAAAGGTCCCTTGAGGGAAATTTCAGATTGTTTTGCAGGCACAAAAACATTTTATAGATCAGATAATTTAAGCTGCTAACTTACACCCAAGTTAAAAGTTAATCGTATTTTAAAAGACAGTAGATTCTTAAATCATGTATAACTTCTATTCTTTACATTTACTTTTACTTTAAAAGTAAAACATGCCTCTTAAGTCAATAAAATTTGGCAAAATTGACAGTTTTTAATGTAGCTGCCTTTACTCTGCATATCCATTCCTTTCTTAGCTTCCTTTGCTCTTCTCATTTATGTGTGTTTGCAGACTGCAAGTTAATTTTAACAAATGCAAAATATAAATTAGGAAATAATACAGAGTATACCAGACATAATCTCTGACTTAGGGAGTAATAACCATAAGAAGATTGGAGTTATAAGTCATATTAAAGTATTTTTATAGTTAAACACTTCATAATGTGTAACCATGATATTCTATTATATTTATTGTGCCATTACTTCGAAAACCCTGAATACTACTTACTTGGGTAAGAAATTACGGAAAATAGCCATCCTGATACAGTGGTATGAAATGAGGATTTATTTATTACTTATTGAAAGTTTTTACCCTTCTTTTAATATTTAGCTTATATGCATAATTAATTACCATCTATTAAGTGTGGAAAGCATTTGGCCATGACTGGGAGGTTTGGGCAATACCTCCAGGCACCATCTGAAAAAGATAAATACAGAGATTGAATTGGTGAAAGAGTGGAAATTTATTTATTATTTCTTTTAAGAAATATTTATGAAAAGCCTACTATGTTTTGGGCATTTCATTTAATCTAATAGATGTTAGATGTAGAGAAACTAAACATAGTCTAGAAGACAGTACTCTGACAGAAGAAAATAGAAGCAAGAACTATTGGGAGCTAGCAGTACTACTCAGCTTTACATCGTTGACTTAATGATAGATGCTAACACGTAACGCTTGTGCAAAGCACAGTGTAAGCACTTTGCATGTATTAACAGTGAACAACAGTCCTACTGAGGTAGGTACCCTAATTGTCTTCATATTGCACTTGGGGAAACTGAGTCAAAGAGCGGTGTAACTTGCTCAAGTTCACACAGCTAATAAGTGGTAGGGCCAGAATTTGAATCTAGATAGGCCTTGCTTTTTTCAAGTACTTCCTTCCTGCCAAGCAGTGTGCTGAATGCCTATGTACATTCATCTAATGAATCCTTGTAACCCCGCATCGAAGGTAGCAACCCCCATTTTATACATGAGGCTGCAGGAGCTGAGTGAGATGATTACCAAAAATCACACAGCTTGTAGATGGCTGAGCTGATGACCCAACGCTGTTGGATTCCAATGTGTTGGTGCCAGTGCAACCTAGAAATAGGAGATGGTGAAAAATACCTTGTGCTTATGTGTAATGACGATGGCATCCCTGGTTACTTGATTAGGCCATTCAAATTCCAGGAAGTGAAAGCAACACGTCACTGTGAAGTTATCTAAATATTTGTTTAAGAATAATATGTAAGCCTAAGTTGAAACACTGCAACATAAATTATTTTTAAGTGTGTGGATAAGTAACTCACTTCTCTGGGGCACACATTGAATTTATAAATGCAATAACAGTATTTTCCCTGCATACAATTCAGGTTATTACTTTGTGTTGCATCAATAATTAATTACATTTCTTAACCTTGTTTATTAAGATTTGAGCATATGTTACTTTGTAAGTGATCCTAAGCCATCATTCTAAAAACAAATTAGTGGAAGCATGACGATCACATTTCTCTTTAAGCAGATTTTTTTTTTTTTTTTTTTTTTTTTGAGACAGAGTCTCACTCTGTTGCCTGGGCTAGAG